>DF363268.1:23497-37055 GCA_000787875.1 Solanum virginianum
AAAGTAACATTTCCTATCGAGAGGTTATAATATTGGTAAAGAGTTATTCTTCTCCTTGGTTTATGAAATAATTCAATAGCTTTGGGCTCCTGCATTCCAAGGCGAGCTCTTACTAATCCTTTTATTTGCTATATATTATACAGACTATTAATTATTTATTCTTCAAATTATTTTCAAAATCTAATATAAAATATCAATGAATAGGAATACTGTGACAAAATCAAATATGGCGAGTAAAAATAATTAAAATGCTTAATATTGAGTTTAAAACTATAATTATTGAATTTAGCCAAATGACAACTTATTCCATAGAGAGAAAAAGGCTATTCATGACATGGAATGATAGTATAATGAGTCACTTGATTGGTATGCAAACCTAAAAACTGGACAGTTATAATGTTAACGTCATTAGCAAATAATATTCCTCATGTCTAATATAAATAATATTCTACACAACAAAATTGATGTCATATCAAGTGTGGTTGCATTATTGTACATTGGTTTAATTGAATAATTTTAAAATTAATCTTACTAAGTACTAATAAGTAATAGGTTCAAAACAAACAAAGATTTCCTGTTACGACTCTTTGAAGTTTTAACAAATAGATCTCTGGGCCTTTCAAGTTCAACGGTATATATTGAAAAAAGTTTAATTCAATATTATATTCCTTTATATTAACAAATGTTAATTTAATTCAATTTTTGCTTATGGGTTTTTGAGATGAGGATTCCCAAGAAACAACCTCTCTATCTCTATAAGATCTGCGTACATTCTAATCTCCACAGACCTCACTGGACTCCATTGAGTATGTTGCTATTGTCAATTTAATTCAATGTTGTGGGCCAATTGAGAAAATGATTCAACAAAATATCACATAGTTATGTATTTAAAAACATGTGAACATCATAAGATTAACAAGAATTATAACTTATAGTGTGATTTCTGCATATTGAAATTCTACTATTGATGGCAAAAATTATAGTTTTACTGCTGTAAATGATCTTTCTAATCCAAACTTAAGTAAGATGTATGCATAGTGTTAAAATAGTTTTCAACATGCAATTTATTCATTTGTCATGCAAATTTAAGGGCATTTCAACAAAATTAATGCTCTAAAATTAAATTTGATTTAGAGGCTTTAAATATATACACAACATAGTAATAATAATTTGGAATATAATTGTCTTTCTTATTTTCACACACTACTTGTCTTATCCAACTTCACATAATAATAATATTATTTTTAAAGGTTAGAATCAAGTTTAACTAATAAGATGTTAGTCATTTGTGTACGATGTGTTATTTTGGATGTTATCGTAAAAAAAATTATTTATCAATGTGAAAATATGTGTTGTTTAATTTATAATTCTAAAATATTTCTGATAAAAAATAGATATTCTTTTTTAAAAAATTATATAAATTTTTGTTTTTCCCTTTACTTTTCAATATTGTTCTAAATGAAAATAAAATCATAAATTCACTAGTAAATTTTTTTTTGATCTCAAAAGATATATAAGCTAAATAGATAATCCAGTGTGCTCAATTCTAATCAAAAGTTAAACAGTGAATTATAACCCAACTCGTCCAAACAGATTTCTTTTTAAAAAAAAAATGTTATTGCTATATCTAACAACTATGAAAATTTGATAAATTCTCTTATGGGTTAGATTTGGTTACATGTTAAGCCCAAATCAACTCAAATTTGGGTTGTGCCCAAAGTGATTTGCCATGAAAATGTGCTTAGTCCAATAATCTATTCAAATTTGAGAGAATGGCAAATCAAATTTTTTTGAGCTAATTTTTATTATATCTTTCATATAAAGTAAACCCACCATCTAGATTAATGTGACTATGTGAGATAGAGAGAAATTTTCACAACTATATATATACATATATATATATATATATTTTTTTTTTTTTTGAAAAAGGATCACATTTGCTCTTGTATGCTTGCTTATTTAATTAGTTATATAGAAGGGCAATTATAATAAAAAGAGTTCACTTGTACCCCAAAAGGAAAACTTTTTACGAGCAATGCACATTACTTTCATACCCTCTATTTTAACTATGTTTGTGCATTTGATACATTGAGAGTATATATATACTCTGATAGTATCAATAAAGAAGAACAAATATTCAATGAAACTGCATGATACCATCAAAGTATATACATATACTCTGATGGTATCAAATATGAAGAAGCAATACTTCAGCAAAACACTATTACTTAACTACTGTTTGATACCATTAAAGTGTATAAACTCTGATAGGCATCGAGGAAGACATGTAATGCTTCAATCAAAAGATTGTTCCAAAAATAAACCTAAATTTATTTTTAATAAATAATTTGACAATTGAATTCATTCTGTCATTTTTGTGTAGTTTTCCCATTATAATTTGAGGGGACAAATGTTTGCATCTTTTATAACATTATAGAACTCTGCTTTCATATGGACCATGCAATAGCCCATTTTCCATAAAATTCTACATTTAGTTCCTTCTTTAAATAATAGAGCTTTAGAGTTATGTCCAAGCATAACTTGAGGATATTATCATATAATAATATAAATTTATGTACTCCAAAAAAGTTATTTGTTATAAGCAATATAAATTAAAGACCAGTACAAAATAGGATCAACAGTGCAAATTATCCCAATTTTGTGCCCAAGTGAGAATTCCCATAACCACAGAAAATACTCATTTTACAAAATATTATAATTTATACCAATTTATTTCAGCAAAATAAAATAAAATAAAATAAACATTCCATTAGAATATATAATTCACAAGTTATATAATGATGTGATTCAACTGTTGTGACTATTGTATATCATCGGGGTATATAATAAGAGAAAATTTAATAAATGACAAATTATAAGAGCTTATTTTGCAGTTTTACTTTATTTTTATATAATTAATTGGTCTGGTGGCTAGATTAATTTCAGTCAAGTCAGTCCTAATTTTTTATGTCTAAAATGAGAAAATCATTACTGCACGTGAGAAAGAAAATCAATTGGATGTGGTGTTTTTTTTTTTTTTTTTTTTTTTTTTTTTTTTTTTAAAGTTGGTAATATATATTGTGCTTTGTCAAACTTTACTATATTTTAAGTCGTCGCTAAATAATATTTTCTGTCGATGATGGTTAAGATTTGAATCGAGGCAGATCATCATGGGCTGCTATTTTGAGTTAGAATAGAATATACTTCAAATAAAAATTTATATAAGGAATATGTCGTGTCATTCTTTTTAGAATTTTACCTATATTGTAATCTGTCAATATATATAAATTAAATGTTTCTGTTAGATTTTTTATATGAACTCAAAAACAATTTTGAAGTTATTAGCAGATTTTAAAATAAAATTGTTTAAACTGATGGTTTTAACTCTTTATCAAGTCTGATGATTGATGGTACGACATTTATGACTTAAAAGGCGTGTTTGGAACTAAGGAAAATAGTTTTTATGAAAATATTTTTTCTAAAAAATGTTTCTTAGAAAATAAGTTGATTTCTAACTTATTTTTTCATGTTTTGTTGGTGAGTGAAATATATTTTATATTGTTTTGTTGGTGAATGAAGATATTTTTAAGAGAATATATTTTACTTTTGGCTAGAGAGTAAAAAATATTTCAATTCGAGACCTGATTCAGACACTTGAATCGAAACCCACCCTGATAATCGATCCAAAACTCAATCCAAATTAAATATCTGACTCAGGACCTGACCTTGATATCTAAACTTGAACACAATTAATCAATTGTGAATCCAACCCTGACACTTAGAGTTTCACATTGAAATTTAATTTTTGTTAAAAAAAGTAAAAAAATTAAAAATTTTTTTGCTGGGAGGGGGTGGGGGGGAGCGGGGCTAGCTAGTAGGAGGATGGGGGTATGGGATAAGGGTGGGGGAGGGGCGCGTCGAGCGAGGCGAGGCGAGGGGTAAAAAATAAAAAATTTAAAATTTAAAATATGTTTTAAAAAAAATTTAATCTTTTTGGGAGGGGCGTTATAAGGAAAAAAAATTATAATTTGAGGTTGGAGAAGAGTTTTGAAAAATAAAATTCTAATTTTTTAATAAAAATCATTTTTTTAAAATTTGAGTCAATCAAACATTAAAAAAATTAAAAAATAATTTTTTGAAAAATGTTCTTCATTATATCAAGCACACCCTTTAACGATTTTCACTTTTGTCTAAAATTAGTGGATTGACTTGATAAAATTTAAAAAGCATTTGATGATTACAAGAAATTAACATATCCAGGAAAAATATAGGCTTTTATACACTATATTCACCACTTAATCTTGGTTAAATATTATTCATTTTAATCTAATCTTTTATTTTTTATCTTCCGTAAAAGCAACGGGTGGCAGCTCCTAGAAAGAAAGACAATAATGCATATATAGATAGGACCAAACCTGTGGCTTTTTAACATTTGAAAACCAAAATAACCATTTTCATAATTCATACATATGTAAATATTTTTGGCAGAAAAAAAAAAGTGATATATTGAATACATGTAAATATTTTGGCAGACAAAAAAAAAAAGGTGACATTTGAAGATGTAAGATTGCGTCCAAACAGACAAAAGATTTATAGTTTATTAGTTAGTAGAAAAAGCTTTGAAAATCAAGAAGTTAAAAGATGTTTATCCACAATGTCTAAAAAAAATAAAATTGTGATAATTGTTTTTTAAATTTTTTTGACTATTTTCATGTACAAAGTCAACATATATAAGATCGTTTACTTAGAGCCTAAGTAGGAATATTTCGAAATTGCTTGCTAGTTATATGGTTGCTGAGTCTACTCTTTCACATCCAATATATATTCATACTCAACAATAAATATTACCATCAACGTGATCGCAGTGCAATAATGAAATTATTTTACCTTTAATTAGATTAGGTTTTGGATTCTAACTCAAAGTATGAAAAAAAATCTTATTCAGAACATCGTTATCCCCAACATGAGATGCATTGATATGCGATTTGAATTTAGTAAAACTCCAATGCAAGCACCAGATATTGAAACCCACGTATAATGTATATATACTTTTAGTCAATGATTTGGCATATATTGAAACCCATTTCACGTGTATTCTACAATATTAAACCTAAGTCAAAATTAGAATTTTTGGAGTCTACAGAGCGTGCAAATGAATTTGAAAAACTGTCACAGTTCATGAAACTCATGTTGTCTGTGGCTACACAATTTTTCCCTTCATATTTTTCGTACGATAAATAGTTTTTAAAACAAAAATATGCTTCTCCACTTTTTTTTTTTGGTTGTTTTTATTTCACATTTTGCTTATATTTGATCTATTTTAGAAATAATTATCTTTTTAAATTCTTTTTTATAAAATATTTACTGCTTTTAAACACATTTTTTATTTATTACCTAGATATTTGATATTAAAAAAATATTTATCATCTATAACAATTGTATTATGTATTAAAAGTGAATAATATATGTAATATATATATATATATATATATATATATATATATATATATATATACATTTTTTATTATAGAGGTGATCCATATATCCTTGTTTGTTGCTAAATGGATCACATATATCCCTTTCATTTAATAAAGTGAAAAATTATTATATGATCTTTCTTCTACATATTCTTTTCTAACTTCTTTGATTAAATATATCATAATTATTTTTTATTTAAAAAAACTGCACTATATATTAAAAACGAATTATACATGGAATATAAGTAAATTACACTATGTATAAAAGTAATTTTGCATGCAATAAAGATGTGTTGTAAGTGTTATAAGATACATTAAAACTTATTTTGATAAAAAATCTGCATTAAGTATCAAAAATAAATTATATTGATGATAAACATTTTCTAAATATAATGAATATAGGTAAGTTCCCCGTGATTTTAAGCTTTATCTCCCATTTTCATTTTTCATCAAATCAAGATTATGATATAATATTACAATAGAAAATTGTATTGCAATGAATAAAATGTAACTGATCGAACAATATGGTGGTATCAACATCACAACACGTACGTATCCTCAAGTGACGGAGTGAACCCCCTTCGATGAAGAATTATAATATTTCTATATAATAATGATAGTTTCTCTTAATATAGAAGTCACAGTAAACAACTTGACCTGTCTGTTTAATGGTCATGATTACTTCTGTGGCAACATTGGAATCCTGCACTCCTTTGCTACTTATGGATCCCATTTGGCAAGGCAGACACTTCTTTCGTTTTTAATCTAGAGGTAATATTTATCATCTCAATTTTAATTTATTCGAGTAATTAGTGTGTGACAAATTTATAATTCATAATTTTTTTTACTTGCTTCAATATTAATTTTACAAATTGAAAAATAGTTTATATTGGCTGCTTATTTGAGCAGCTTTCGGTGGGCCAACAAAAAATAATTTGTTAGATTTTTAATTTAATTTTTCCAAGGCAGCTATTGACGTGTCTGTATTAACGACATCATAATATTTCTTTAGCTACTTCAAGCTTGGGCTGACTCATGGTCATGCCTGCTCCTCGGCTACCTCTTCTTTTGCCACATATAAGCTGCTCAAGCAGACAACTGCTTGGCATGCCTCCTTGAGCAACTTGAGAGTACATTGATAATTTTAAATAGTTTTTTCGTTATAATTAGACCAAGCAGTTCATGTATATTGCTAAATAAATTTCTCATGTGCTCTCAAAATATTATGTGTGCAACATAAATTAGTTTTCTGTAGGTCTCAATAATTAACGGCTTCAAATATTAAATCAAGACTAAGATTGAATTTATATTAGGCCCGTTCTAGCATAACATGCTAGCTTGAGCAGCTTAAGAGTACATCGGTAATTTTGAATGGTTCTTCCGTTATAATTAGACCAAGAAGTTCATGTACATTGCTAAATAAACTTTCGATGTGCTCTCAAAATTTTATGTGTGCAACATAAATTAACTTTCTATAGGTCTCAATAATTAACAGCTTAAAATATTAAATCGAGACTAAAAATATATTTATATTGGGCCCGTGCTAGCACGGACTATCATAACTAGTTTATATATATATGATGCCAAATCCTCCTCGCTTAGTTCGTATATCTATTTATTAAAATTTTAAACTTCTTTAACGAAAATTCTGACTCCACCACTAATATCCTCCGTATAGAGTCAAACTATAAGGCTATTCTTTTTACTTATCTAGTTATTTCAATAATAGCATCATATCAAATCATGAAATAAAGGCAAGCAAAATCCATGTTGGAGACATGGTTAGCATCAACCGCACGAGTCAATATATTCATATTAAAAGTCTTTGTCAATGCTATTTTCATCTTAAAATTTTGATACTTTTTAACAAAAAAGTAATGACTAGTACATATTGAAGTCAAATTAAAGGCTTTGGGTGGCTATTGACTCAAATATTAGAAAGTCGTCCCACAATTTAATCCGAGGGATTCAATTTGGACCACCGATATGTCGGGTTGTCTTCCAATAAATCCATATTTTATTGTTAAAATTTTGTATTTACAATGTTGGCTTAATTTACGTGACGGTTTGAGTGGAGATCAAATTTTATAGTGAAAACTAAAATTTAAAATAAGTTATTAACATTAATACAAATAAATTATTTTATTAATAAAAAAATAAAATGACATTAATATTAAGTAAATATGTATAATTTTTTAAAAAGATTAAAATAGAAAAATGTAAGACGTATAAATTTAAAATATTTATACTTTTCTTCCCCAAACAGCACTTGCAAGCTTTAGATTATGATACATACTATTAGAAATAAGATTTTTTTCTCATAGTAAATTATAAAAGTTGATGCGATAGAACATGATTTTTTCACTCATTTTCAATTAAATCAGTTCACTGAGAAATACTCGAGGAAAAAATAAGTTCTTATTGAAATAGTGAAAAATTGTCTAATACTTCCATATGACTTATTTGATGTATTTTTGGTTATTTACTTCTAATTATTTATCAGAATAGCAACTAAATATTTTTTTGGTTGAAAAATAGTCATTTTTTAAAGGTGACGCATGCATTTATAAGCGTGAGGACTAAAATCCTAATAATTTGATACCAGCAAATCACCAATTAATTTTATTTCCGGCCACTTTAGTCGTAATTAGCAAAAAGTAAAGCTACTCAACACGAAGAAGTCATTATTTCTCAACGTTATTTGTTAAATCCAACTTTAATCTTTCTGCTACCCAGCAATAGGTTATTTGGCTTGAGCCAACAGATTTTTCTGAATGGTTTTAAAATAATGACAGTCATTAATTTATTGCCAAGAAAAAATAGAGAAATTTTTAATGTTTTGAGACAGTATGATACTATCTTTTAGGATATTTCACCAATAAAAATATAGTCTTAATATTCAATAAGCTCTTCAAGAGTTAAAACAATAAAATATTAAATAGAGAAAAAAACTCAACAAAATACAATATAAGATGAAGAGTTTTTCTTGATATCTATTATGATAATTAAAGTCAAACTAGTTTATCTTTTTTAAACGAAAGAAATATTATTTTTTCTATCCCAAAATAAGTGTAAAATCACCTTAGAAAAAAATCACGTTCATTAAGAAATTAATCAATACAATGTGTTGTTTACTAAATTATCTCTATAATCTTAAAAACTAGACGCTATTAAGAAGATAAAGTATAAAAGTATAGTTAAAAAATATACTATATTATTTTGGGATAATGATAGTACATGGCCAATAGGCCAAAATAATTATCAAGAAATGATCATTCGTTGTATACACATATATAGTTAGTGTATATTTCAGGTATAATTAAGCTATATTCAATTTTTAAGTACATCATAATGTATATTCAATGTATAAGTCATTAGTCAGTATATACTATTATACTTTATATGAATTTTGACAAGCTATACTGAATGCGCATGTATATTTTCTATAATTTTTGGCTATTTTCTATGTAAATAAAATATGACTATAATTATTATAAATTAATTAGTTTATTGTATATATTTGAAGTTATTTCTATTATTTTTTTTATCTTAAAGTCCTAAAATAACTCTTGTATTACCCACGCCAGGTTCTTTCCCATACAAGCCGAGGTTCTGGGCGATATCGTACCATGTCAAGCGTTTATTTTCCTCTCAAAACATCAAAATGGTCTTTAAAAAGATTGCATGGAATCAGAAATTTCTCTTGAACAGTAAGCTAATCAAAGCAATATGATTAGTGGAATGTGATATTGTAGCTATTGGTTAAAAATATCTTATCGCCACCTACACAAGTAAATTGTTAATAAAACTCCAAAATAAAATTTTCTTTTGACCCAATTTTGGAACAAATCGCTTAAGTAACTTATATAGTTAGCAAAACTATGAGATCATCTTGCAACACAACTACTACTCTACCTTCATTATATATATAGTTAATGAGCCAATTGATCCATTTCTGCTTGTTATTGGGAGTCATTCCCCCTCAAATTACAAGTATTGTATTTCTTTTTTTTTTTTTCATTAAAGTATACACAAGAATTATATGGATGAATTGAAATTTAGTCATGATTAAAAAAAAAAGTAATAGAGGAAGTCGAACAATAATGACATATTCAGTGAAATTCCACATGTGAGGTCAGAAAGAGTAAAAAGTACACACACCTTACCACTATCTCATAGAAATAGAAATTCTTTTAGAAAAAGTCCAAAAAAATCAAAAGAAACTAACAGTCATAACATAACTTTATTTTCTTCATTTCATTAGCTAAACAAATTATGTATGATGTCAAAAGTACATAGACCAGAGTCAATACATAACGCTAAAACAATTAATTCTGAAAATATTCCTCCTCCTACATTCTTATTATCTTATTCTTAGTATTTATTTTCCATTAATTAAAAACATAAATTTTTAAGTCCTAACGAACTAATGGTGAGGGAGGAATAGGAGAGGAAAGTGGTGACAAAACACTTTCATCGTACATTCTTTTGGAAAAACTAAGACGCAAATTATTCTTTTTCCACTGTTGTTTCTTTTCCATGGCGTTGGATTCATCTCCATTTTTCTTAACCCCGACAAACCTCCGAATCCTGGCGAGCGCGATGTCCACTGTACCATCATCCATGTTGGCAAAACAAACACGGAACCATCCGGGCTCTTGACACTCGAATGAAGATCCAGGCGAGACGTTGAGCTTTACATCGCTTATAATAACTCTCCATAACGACATTTCACTATCAAACGTAGATTCCTTCAGAAGTGGCCGCAAATCCATCCAGCAAAAAAGACCCGCATTATTTTTCAAGCATTTAATGCCTACTTCCTCCAGTCCGTTAGTAAAATGTTTGTGCCTTTTAGCCAGCCTCTTCGCACTTTCTGCCAGATAATTCGTAACGAATTTTTCGTCCGACAGCATCGAGGCCAAAAGATATTGAGTTTGAGTTGAAATTAACCCGAAACTCGACATTTTTCGAGCACAATTAACGACATTATCGTTAAAAGAATATATAATTCCGACTCTGAATCCAGGTAATCCCATGTCTTTGGAAAGACTGTACACAATATGAACCAAATCTTTGTTGCAATGATTTGTTTCATTGTCGTTGAGGATTTCAGCTATGCTGACGAATTGAGGCGTGTCAAAGACAGTGGCAGCGTAAATTTCGTCACAGACAAGGTGGATGTTGTGTTGGTTGGTGAAATTCAACAGACTTTTCAGTGTATCTCTGTCCAAAGTGGTGCCCAATGGATTTGATGGGTTGGTCAAAATCAAGCCTTTTACCTTGATGTTTGATTTTTGGGCATTTTCGTATGCTTCTTTTACGGCTTTTGCGGTAATTTTGAAATTGTTGGAGCTTTCGCAATGAATTGGAATGAGTTGGACTCCAGTTCTCCATTTTAGATCTCTGTTAAATCTGCATTAGTCAAAGCCCAAAATATTGTTAGTTACCATTTTAAAATATATATATTAAATATGCACCAATTTAATTATTTTTTTATACACCTATTTCCTTGTGGGACTTTTTCTCTTTTTTTTAAATTTAATTTATACAGAAGGTCAAATTTATTTCTTTTCATGACTCAATAATTAAAGAATATATAAATAGAGTATCAATCTTGACTTGCATTAATTCTTCTCTGACAAGTCACTTTCAATGTTTGAAAATTCATTTTACCTCTATAGGCAATGGTCACCGGTCAAGCAAGAAATTAATGTAGGGGCTTAATTGTTAGGGGCTTAATTGTTCTAAAAACTTCTCAATAATGGACCACTATTGTCTATACCTTAGTTCTTTTTTTAGTATTTTTTTCATTTTAATTTTTTCCTTATTAGCCTGTTTGACTATTGTTTTTATCAGTATTTATATTTCTCTCTTTAAAAATCAATTACCACCAGAATGTTTAATTATAGTGTGAATATAAAGCTTCACGAATATGCTGGATTCCACTAAAGAAAGATATTATAAAATCAATTAATTAAAAAAATATAAGGTTAATTAAATTCTCATTGAGTTCAAACAGATTGACAACACACCTATATATAATTATTATTTAATCCGCATGAATATTCTTGTGGCCCAAAAATTACACTAACCAACATAAAAGGACAAATTAAATTATATTTATATACATGAATAATGTACTTGATAAGTTTATATCATGAGGCCACTTAATGAATATCCCTCGATGATTAGTTTTCTTTAAAATATACATTTATAATCTTACAAATTAGTTAACTTATCTGGATAAACAAATAAAAAAAATAATTTGATGGTTTTTAATTTTATTTTTTTAATATAAAAAAAAATACGTACGCTGGGTAGTATGGTGAAGGTACTAAAAATGCCTCTCCTCGGTCAGCCAAACAAAATATAATTGTTTCATTGGCTCCAGTAGCACCACCAGCCATAACCACTCTTTCTGGATCAAATTTAACTCTTCCCCCTCTTGTTTTCTCCATAAACTTTGCAATAGCCTGTAAATTAAGGACATAAAATATTAACTTGCTTGCTATCTTCACGATTTTTTATATTATCAGTATAATTTAACTGAGTATATCATGGTACGTACGCTTCCGAATTCAGGCAAGCCATGATAATCTTGGAAGTTGGCAATTGCCTTGAATGATTTGATTCCTTCATTAGTGCAAATTGAAGCTTTGGGGTTTTTCTTAATCCAATCCTCTATCAAATCGAAACAAAGCTGCAAATAATAAAATTTGACATGATTAAGGTTGCAAAATATATTAATAGTCTATTTGGTCAAACTGTCGAAAACGGCTCATAGACAAAAGTGAAAAATAAATATAATAAATTAAAAGATAATGAAGTACCTGATTTTCAGCAAGACCCATTTGGATAACTCCTTTAGGGTTCTTTAGAGGGTGGAAAGGATCGCTATCGTATGCTTTCCATCCATCAAAATATGGCGAATTTTCGCCATGTTCTTCATTAGTAGCCAGCTTTGACAAGATTGAGTTGGTTTTTGCAATCTCAAATCCCATTTCTTTTTTCTTAATGAGTTAAAAAGTGAAGAATGAAGATGACACACAACTCACAAGTGCTTTTAATAAAAGTATATATGTGTTTCTTGTAGTTGTGTTATGGTAAGAGAATAAGGAATGAGCGAGGAATATTTATAGGGAGAAAGATTGAAATAAAAAGAATATGTCAACTATAACGTATAGGATAATTACATGATTACATCACATTGTAAAAACAGAAAAGTCTATTTTAATATTCAAAATCTTGGAAAATAAAAGTACCAATAAAAGGAAAAAATAGATCTACGATTCTTACTATTTTTTCCCACCTCTTCTTAATTAATTTTGGGCATTTGACTGATTTGGTCGTAATTGCTTGCGTCTCAAAAGTGAAATGAAATTTCATGTTTCAAGCTAGAAGCTACACGTGAGAAAGAAAAAAAATTGAATATGACTACTAGAAAACATGAAATTAGAGCTATCAAATTTGTCGATAATTTTCAACTAATTCATAGCTAAAAGTTTTTTATTTAATTAAATTTTCTTATAATCTATTACTAGTTTGTAGCTAAATGAGATTAGCATGAATTTTTTGTTGTTTAACTACTAATGGTAATTTATTTATTTTTTCTTTTTAAGTAATATATAAATAATACAAATAATTATAGGCATGAACCGTCCAGCCATCTAATTCATAAAATATGTACAAAGTGCATCAATAGTACTATATGTTTTATGCTAAATATGTATATATTATATACTCTTCCGTTTAAAAATTAACAATCTTTTTTTCTTTTTAGTCTGTTTAAAAAAGAATAATTCATTTTCTTTTTTGATAATAAGTTAATTTCAACTTTTCATGTGGCATGTGACATGTGAGATGTTTAAGGCCGCAATATTAAAAAGGAAAATTTGGTAAATTTGACATTAATTTATAACCACAAAATTGAAAAGTGATTTTCATTACTTTCTTAAACTCCGTGTCAAGTTAAATCAGATTATTACTTTTCAAACGGAGGGATTATATAATAATATACTTATCTATGCACTCAACATATATATATATATATATATATATATATATATATATATATATAT
>DF363267.1:8738-21480 GCA_000787875.1 Solanum virginianum
CTGACCCAAAACTAACTATAATGGAGAAAATTTATGATAAATGTTGACGTTGGTAATGCCTTAGTGAATAAATCTGCAAAATTATCACTTGAACGAATCTGTTATACATCAATTTCATATTTCTTTTGTTGTTGACGTTGGTAATGCCTTAGTGAATAAATTTGCAAGATTATCACTTGAATGAATTTGTTGTACATCAATTTTACCTTTCTTTTGAAGATCATGTGTGAAAAATAATTTTGGTGAAATGTGTTTCGTTCTGTCTCCTTTTATGAAGCCACCTTTCAATTGAGCTATACACGCAACATTGTCTTCAAATATGACCGTGGGTACTTTGTTATCATTTTTCAGTCCACACTTTTTTTGGATGAAATATATCATCGATCTCAACCACACACACTCTCTACTAGTTTCATGAATTGCAATTACTTCAGCGTAATTTGAAGAAGTAGTAACGACAGACTGCTTTGTAGATCGCCATGATATAGCAGTTCCTCCGTACGTAAATAGATAGTCTGTTTGAGATCGAGCTTTGTGTAGATCTGATAAATAGTCTGCATCTGTATAACCAACAAGGTCTGCACAGCCTTTGTTAGTATAAAATAAACCCATATCAATTGTACCTTTTAGGTATCGCAAAATATGTTTGATACCGTTTCAATGCCTTCGTGTTGGGATAGTATAAAACAAACCCATATCAATTGTACCTTTCAGGGATCGAAAAATATGCTTGATACCGTTTCAATGCCTTCGTATTGGGGAAGAACTATATCTTGCTAGCAAATTAACAGAGAATGTTATATCAGGTCTAGTAGAGTTAGCAAGATACATAAGTGCTCCAATAGCACTGAGATATGGTACTTCGGGATCAAGGAGTTCTTCATCCTCGTCTGGAGGACGGAATGAATCTTTATTTACTTCAAGTGACCTGACAACCATTGGAGTACTTAACGGATGTGTTTTGTCCATATAGAATCATTTTAAGATTTTCTCAGCATAGGCAGATTGATGAACAAAAATCTCATCTGCTAAATGTTCAATTTGCAGACCCAGAAAAGTTTTGTCTTTCTGAGATCTTACATCTCAAATTCTTTCTTTAAATATTCAATTGTCTTTTGGACCTCTTTAGGAGTTTCAATTAGATTTATATCATCAACATAAACAGCGAGTATTACAAACTCTGATCTTGATTTCTTAATGAAAACACATGGACAAATGACATCGTTTATGTATCCTTCATTTATCAAGTACTCACTAAGGCGATTGTACCACATACGTCCTGATTGTTTCAGATAATATAATGATTTTTGCAATTTGACTGAGAATATTTCTTGAAACTTATTACATGCTTCAGGTAATTTAAATCCTTCTGGGATTTTCATGTAAATTTCACTATCAAGTGAACCATATAGGTAAGTTGTAACTATATCCATTAGATGTATTTCAAGATTTTTATGTACAGCTAAATTTATGAGATATCAAAAAGTTATTGCATCCATAATAGGTGAATATGTTTCTTCATAGTTGACACCGAGTCTTTGAGAGAAGCCTTGTGCAACAAAGCGTGCTTTGTATCTTACAATTTCATTTCTCTCATTTCGCTTTAGTACAAAAATCCATTTATAACCAACTGGTTTTACACCATCAGGAGTTTAGACTAGAGGTCCAAATACCTCACGTTTGAAGAGTGAATTCAACTCAGATTGAATTGCCTCTTTCCATTTAGGCCAATCACCTCTGCGTCGACATTCTTCGATGGATTTAGGCTCAAGATCCGCAGTGTCTTGCATGAGGTTAAGTGCAACATTATATGCAAAAACATTATCCACTATAACTTTCGATCGATCTAAATTTATCTCATCATCAGTGAAACTTATAGGAAGTTCTTCATTCATTTGAGTCTTGAGATCACTGATTTTTTCAGAAAAATTAGGATTTCTCAAGTCTTGACCTTCTTCAGGTTCTTTTGCAATATCATCTTTATTATTCCTTACGCTTCTCTTTCTAGGATTTTTATCTTTTAAACCCAATAGTCTACCATGCTTCAGGCGTGTTTGGGATTCAGAAGCTGTGATACTAGCAGATGGTCCTTTTGGGAGATCAATCCGGATAGACATATTCACTGTAGGGATATGTGACTTAGTTATCCGCTTCAAATCAGTAAATGCATCTGGCATTTGATTTGCTATTTTCTGCAAGTGAATAATCTTTTGTACTTTTTGCTCACAAAAAGAAGTATGTGGATCAAGATGAGACAAAGATAATTTTTTTCACAAAATTTCTCTTTTGATTTCATTGCTTTCTCTCCCTAATTTTGAGAAATGTGTCTCATCAAAACTGGCAATCTACAAATCATGCAGTGAACATATCTCCAGTCAGTGGTTCAAGATACCAAATGATGGAGGGTGATTCAAACCCAACATATATTCCTAACCTTCTTTGAGGTCTCATCTTAGTGCGATATGGTGGTGTTATAGGCACATATACAGCGCACCCAAAAACTCTTAAATAAGATATATTAGGTTCTTGACCCAAAACTAACTATAATGGAGAAAATTTATGATAACGTGTCGGTCTGAGACGAATCAGTGTTGCCGCATGCAAAATTGCATGACCCCAAACAGAAGCGGATAACATAGTTTTCATAAGTAGTGGTTTTGTTATCAACTGCAATCTTTTAATTAATGACTCAGCAAGGCCATTTTGAGTGTGAACATGAGCTACAGGATGTTCAACACTTATCCCAATTGATACGCAATAATCATTAAATGCTTGGGATGCAAATTCTGCAGCATTATCGAGGTGAAATGTTCTAATCTGATTATTGAAAAATTGTGTCTGTAATCGTATAATATGTGCCAACAATTGTGCAATCGCCAAGTTGCGAGATGATAGCAGACATACATGAGACCATCTCGAAGATGCATCTATTAGCTCCACAAAGTACCTAAACAACCCACTAGGTGGGGGAATAGGTCCATAAATATCTCCATGTATACATTCCATGAACGCAGGGGACTCAATTCCCACTTTTGTTTGTGATGGTCTTACTATTAACTTGCCTTGATAACAAGCAGTACAAGAAAATTCATCATTTAAAAAAATCTTCATATTCTTTAATGGATGACCATTTGAATTTTCTATGATCCGTCTCATCATTATGGATCCAGGGTATCCCAGATGATTGTGCTAAAGTGCAAAAGTATTGGAATCAGTAAATTTATAATTTACTATACAATTTGCTTCAATTGTACTGATCTTTGTCCTATACAACCCAAAAGATAATGTTGGGAACTTTTTAACAACACATGACTGCCCAGAGGCATTTTCGGTTATAACAAGATATTCAAGACCCATTTCATCAATTGTCTTGATGTGAAAATCATTTTCATGAATATGTTTAAAACTCAACAAACTTCTTCGAGATCGAGGAGAGAACATAGCATTATTTATTGTGAGTTTTATTTCTTTGGGCAAAATTATAATGGCTTTCCTAAAATCCTCAATCAAATTTGTACTACCGAAAATTGTAGTAACATTTATACGGTCCATACTCAATGAGAAAAATATTTCTCATTTTTAAAAATTGTGTGCATTGTGCTAGAATCAATCAAGCAAATGTCTTCATAATTAGATAACTTGCTTTGAGAATTATCCATATCTTCAAAAAGAATAAAATAAAATCTCTATTAATTTCTTTTTTTCAAAAGAATATGTGTGTGCACAAAGTAGGTATGGTGATTAGATTTAAAATCTCCTTATAAAATTGGTTCACTTTGTTATTATTTTATTTGAACCAACAAATTAATTCATTTTTTTCATACATATTACTAAAAAGACTCGATGAGCATACACATATAAGTTTAGAAATATTGTATTATTATTACTATAGAATTAATTCATTTTTTCACACATATTACTAAAAAGACTTGATGAGCATACACATACAAGTTTAAAAATATTTGTATTATTATTACTATAATTAGTACAAAGACAATAAATATTAATATTATCATCATTGATAAATATTAAACATCATTATTATATTCTTCCACATTCATGGAACCATCACCAATCAAGTGATGAATATTTCCTTTAGGGCGATCACAGAAATCTACCACATCCAAGTGTGTCAAGTCAACACGATTTTCGGCTATAAAATTAGCTTCAGGATTTTTATCCTTCTTTTTTAGTGATGCCTGATAAAGCTCAACACCGGGTGTTTAGGAGTACGGCAATCACGTGCATAGTGATTTCTTCTAGCACATTGAAAATAATTTGTTCTAACTGCGTCACGTTTCTCATCTTTTATACTTTCAAGATTTCAAGAATTCAGCCTCAACATTAGTTGATCCAATCAACTTATCACTTTTCTCATTTTTTATACTTTTAATATTTCAAGAATTCAACCTCAACATTAGTTGATCTAGTCAACTTATCATGAGAATATGCAATCTTTGAAGAATCTTTTATTTCTTCAATATATGTCTAATAAGTAAACTCCAAGTTTACCATGACATGTATCTTTCTTTAGTAAATTTCTGATTTACTTTCGCATGAGCAGATTTCAAATTTATTACTCAGGGAGTAGTGTTCATATTTATTTCTTCTCAATTACTCTATCTCTCTTTTGGAGATAAGTTGTGATCCAATCACAATAAAATGCACATTGATATTGATAAGTTTTATTTACTATCACATTCACTTCAGTAAATGGATCTATATCTGTAGTATTATCAAAACTTCTCACTCTTTAAGAATGGAACACAATCATCTTAGCATATCAATTTATGATAGTTTATTACCTCATTCTAAGTTCATGTGCATCATTCAGTCACTTGTCTTCTTTCAAACATTATGCACTGCTATCACATTCATTTCAAGGAATGGAGCATTTTAATGGAACATATTTTATGAATAGACTTATAGACTTTTAGCCTCAAATGCATCCAATCATATCGCGTGATCGTATTTTTATTTTAGGCTTTTCCACAAAACAATGGAACATATTTTATTGATAGACTTATACTCTTTTAGCCTCAAATGCATTCAATCATATCGCGCAATCGTATTTTTCTTTTAGGCTTTTCTACAAACCAAATGGAACCTTAACTGTACAATATTCATATTTTCAAATTTCATCAAAATGATAATGGAAGAATATCATAGCTTTAGCACAATTTTATTTTGATGCTTTATTTTCATTTTTAATGTTGCCTCCAAGACCCATAGCATCCAATTTCATTTTAATGGTGTCTCCAAGACCCATAGCATCCAATTTCATTTTAATGGTGTCTCCAAGATCCATAACATCTAACACCCATGAAGGATAGTTCTTGCCCAAACTATAAAGGGCAACGAACTCAAGTTTCTCAAGATTAGTCATATCAATAAACATAAAATTAATAAATAAATAAATAAATAATACCTTGACCTCAAAACTTAATCTTTACTCTTCGATAGAGTCTCGTGCTAATAACGTGTTATAAACTAGTTTCTAAATTAAATATATGAGAGCTGAAAAATAGAGAAGATTAGAGAAAGGGAGGAATTATATTCTTATGTTTCTCACTTCAATTTCTATGTCTTTGTATGTAAAAATACATGGCTATTTATAGCCAAGAGCAAACATGCTCCTACAATAATGCAATGGATCCACCATAGGAATCTTTTGACAACTTTCCTATCTATTTCCTATTTATATTCATGAATGACAATTATAATGTTTGTCATTTGACATAACGAAAATACATGGTCATCCACTTTAATTTAATTTATTTACAACAACTTGTCCATTCTCAAATCTATTTTTGCTATTTTCACTCCCTCTCTCATATTAATATCCCATAAAGTTTCCTTACATAAAGATCATGATTGGAAAGAATATTACTCGTCTCCAAATTTAATCCATCTCATTATCATTTCTTTACATGCAAAAAAATCATCTTCAACTCTCTCTCCCCAATGGTCTCTTTTCTTAGTCCTTCATATGTTGATGAGATATGTATTAGACATCATGAATGTGAAGATCATCAACTAGATTTGAGGTGTTTTGAAGGCCTTCGAAGATTTATGAAAGAAGCATGAAAAGTCAAAATCAAAATTTAAGTAAGAGATAACTATAGTTTAAATAACTGATTAGCTAGACAAAATAATTTCATTTTTTTTATCTCAAAGGTATTGTTGTAACTAGCTTAAGTTAGTTTATCTATTATTATAAATAGTAAAAACTAGGGTTTATTTTATAGTTAGTTTTTGAAATGAATATTTGATATTTAGACTCCTTTTTGCCGGTTCAATCTTCGACACACACGCGGTCAAAGCCTTGACTCCTGCCAATGCGTGGGAGTTTACACTTTTTCATGTTCTATTTCACTTTCGAGGGATCTTTTACTTTTATGGTACTACTTTGCTATCGATCACCGAAAAGTATTTAGTCTTGTAAGGTGATCCTCGCTGATTCACATGAAATTTCACATGCCCATGCTACTCGGATTTGTCTTCAATGGAAACCTTTTGATTACTTGGACAATTTTTTCTTATATGGGTTTAATTTATCTTTCACCTTTGAATCTATTCTATTAAATAAATGTCTGGCAATTGCTAGAATAATTTTACTTTCTTCTAAATGGCTCCCTCTTCTTTTTTATTTTTTAATCATAGATATAGCGATGCTTCCTTGATTGTGGTTCTAATTTATTAATCTTATATTTAGAGTCACATCATATACCTAGATCAAGCACAATACACAATAAGAAAAAATAGAGAGAACCTCATGCCTACTTATTCTCTGATTGAGGTCAGTTTTTCTCTTTCTTCATAGCACTTTATCATGATAAAATTTAAACATCATTTTTTATGTGGTGGTCATGACGATTTTCATCAAATCTTGCAAATGCCCTCTCACAGTGTTTTTTTTTCCTCCACTATTCACTGCCTGCATTAGAGCCCAACTATTTCAAAATCGTGCCGCGTAAGGCTCATTCGGGGAAAGCGTTTTATATTAAAAATATTTTTATATCTAAGACTTGAACTCAACTCCTCCTATTACACCACAATCTTTGATGGTTCCCTCTCGTACATATAGTGTTGAAAAACAAGAAAAGCATACAATTTTCTTTGTTGGCTACATTATTATGATATCTTTCTTCCCCTCTTGGCCTCTTTGATATTATACATTTTTAGTTTTTGTTGTCTCGATGACTCATTTCGACATTGGTGCCTGTGCTAGCACATGACCAATATCTGTTATTTTTAAGCCTCAATTTATATGATGTGGATAGAATTTAGAAAGTTAATTAAATTTTAATATGATTTTTAAATATTTTTAAGTTATTTATATTGTGAATTATAGTACTGTTTTACGTAATTTTTAAATAATATATGTTACTCCTCTTGTCCCAATTTATATGGCGCCACTAAAATTTCAAAATTAAAAATATTTTGTATGTCCTTTTATTTTAATTTTTCAATTACTGCAATTTATATTATATTTACGTCATTTTAAATAATACATGCTATTCATCTATCCCTATTTATGCGATACTAATTTGAGTGTTAATTGAACTTTTCATATGTTTTTTTAATATTTTAAGTTATTAATTCTTGTGATTTATAGCATTTTTTTAGATTTTTATATGTAGACATATTACTACTATTAAATATCTAGATTTACAATACTTCTTACATGATTTCCTAATTAAATAATATATGTTACTTCTTTCATCCTATTTTATTTGACACTGATAGATTAATTTTAATAATCAATTGATTTTTTCAAAAAAGTATTTTAAGTTGTCAACTATCACGAATTATGGTATTTTTATGCTTTTACGTAACATCTTTTTAAAATTATTTTACGTTGTCAATTATCACGATTAGTAGTATTTTTTATACAATTTTTAAATATATAAAATATTAAAAATAAGACAAATAAATCATTAATCAATTGCTCTTTTTATATACGCATGATTTACTATGTTATAGCTATTTGCCGTATATTTCATTTATTAGAATACCCACGTGATCATATTAATACACTATTGTTAGGGTAACTGATATTGTTTTTGCTCTTTTTTTGTCGAGTACAAGACATCTTTAGACAGCTATTGAAAGACCTTAGTTAGGAGACCAGTGATTTACCAGATCGATTCAAGGGTGAGTAAGCTTGTTTAGGACTCAGACATTAGTTACTGTTTATGATTTTTTGGGGTTGCATCCCCATATTCTAGGTTGTTATTAGATATTTTGGTACAATGACTTTTAGTTTCTAGGTAGTTTTTTAAGCTTTCTATTGAGTTTGTGGGAACTCAACCTCTTTTCTTATTTAAATTTGCTTCTGTAACTCTAAATGTCTAATTTATGCTAGTTCAATTTAATTGAATTAAAGTATTGATTCTCCTACAACTAAAGAGTTAGTGTTGGTGTCACTCTCAACCCCTTTGGGGTCACGGCATTGCAATACTAAATGGCCTCAACATTAGTTTAGTCAATAGAAATTCCACAAATGTTATTAACTACTTTACAAATGATCACCCTATTTACTCTAATATTTTTAATGATTGTAGGGAACGATTGCGCCAATTGTGAACCCCCACATCCGACATAGTTACAAGGAAGTAGGGAAGTAAATCAAGTGACAGATACATCAGTTAAGGAGGAATTTAAGATGCAACAAGCTGTTCTCGAGAGAAAGTCATGATGATTGCCATGAATGATGCCCTCGAGGAAGTAATTCAAGTGACAGATACATCAGTTAAGGAGGAATTTAAGATGCAACAAGCTGTTCTCGAGAGAAAGTCATGATGATTGCCATGAATGATGCCCTCGAGGAAGTAAATCAAGTGACAGATACATCAGTTAAGGAGGAATTTAAGATGCAACAAGCTGTTCTCGAGAGAAAGTCATGATGATTGCCATGAATGATGCCCTCGAGGAAGTAAATCAAGTGACAGATACATCAGTTAAGGAGGAATTTAAGATGCAACAAGCTAACTTCTTGCACATTGGATAACTCAGCTTTCATTTGTATCTAGTACTAGGATGAAATAGCCCATGCGTGCACAGGCCCAATGTTGTGTTTTATATACACATGCAAGCATTAGTAGCGTTTTGATAGGTGGAATTATGCAAGTAAAAAATTTAAAACCAAACCAGTAACACGTTTGGACATTAAAAAGTCTAAAAGCTTTCTAATATGTATAATAGTAATGTAAATATGATTGGTAGATAATTTGTTTCTAGTTGTGGCGTAATATCTGCATTGTGTTTTGCTTTGACAACTTTTTAGTGATAATCAGCGCTAGACATGAAGTACTTTTGCAGGAATAAAAAAAATGAATTTCAGTATAGACAAAGGGTAATTAAATATGAATTTAAAATTTTATAATTATATTTTAATTGTACGGTACAACTTGTACATGATGTGTAGTAAAATAGCAAAATGAACACATCAAGTACAACTTGTATCTGATGTGTAGCAATTTGTGGTCCTTAACAACATCCGCCATCATTTACTTGAACAGGCAAAAAAGTGGTGCCGACCATATTACAAAAAGATAGTGTATATATATAGATCCTTCCCGTGTAGCATAATTATTTAAACGTTAATTTTGTCACCAATTATTGAAAAAAAATGATTAAAATTATTACGGAGGGGCAAAAAGGTCATTTAAAGTTGTACTACAACAACTAACAATTCAAGAAAACTTTAGTGCTGAGATAATAACAAACAAGTTAAAACTTAACACAATGATTTAGCTACTATTAATGGCTCTTACCAGCAAACTGTCGTTTGTCAAAACTTTATGTTCCAAAATATTTCTAAATTCACAGAAGAAATAAAATTCTATCAAAACCTCAATAGTCTCTTCCCTAAAAAGAAAAGCAGCAGCAATTACTAATAACAAAACCGAGGAGGAGGAAATATGAAACAAAGGAAGAAAACTCAAAATCAAACTAAAAGAGAACTCACAAACGGTAAACACAAATCATGATAGAGAACTCACAAACAGCAAACACCAATAATGACGAACAACTGCAGAAGAAAATTTGAAGAAATAGCCGTTAAAAATGCTGAATATTTCTGGTATTTTATAGAAAAATGGTGTGGAGAGAATACTTTTTAGTCTTTCTTGGTCATGATCTGCTTCAACTTGCGTTTACTGCTTTCTCGAAGGATTGTTGTATTGAGTGGTGATGGCTGATTGATAGCATTTTCTTTTCAGTGATTGCCATGACGAACAATTTTGCTGAAGATGTATGTTGATATTTTGAGAATAACTTTTTTATTTGAGTGATTAGTGTTTTTCCTAGCAGTTTATGGTGAACTGCTCCAAGTGATAGCACAATTGTTTCTGGAAAATGACATGAAATAATACAAAAATGAATCTTTACGCTAGCAGGAAGAGGTAAAGGTGTAATATTTGATGAGTATTTAAATGTTTGTAAAATATTCTACCTTAACGCAGCGTATGTCGTGAATTTTTGCTGTTACGAGGGATAATAGCTCTTCTCCAATCTTATTTGAAATTGTGGCTGCTATTGAATAGGTATCATCTTGAATCATAACTTCAAAGTGACACCTGGTAAACAGATTGTACACTTAATCAAAACATAGAGAGGTAGATGAGTTCATTAGAGCTGACAAATATAAAGGATGACTTCCACATTTGTATAAACATCTTTGATTTTATTTGTTGTGTCTAGATCTAGTATTTGAAAGTAAAATGATCTTGTAAATTAATTGATTACTTAGATATTTAGGAAAATCCCAGATCAACCAACTTTTTATATTAATAAGCCAAGGATCCATCTAACACTGCTTCTCTACCTTGTGAAGGCTACGTACACACCATCCGGCCAAATCGCACTTGTTGAATTGCATTGGGTACGTTAGTTTTGAAGGATTAACACTAAAAAAGCCATCTTAAGAATCGATATTACATATGGAGAACAATATTTAACGAATCAGTCTTTTTTGTTGTGGTTGCATCAAGAACAATTATATAGAGGTAAAAAGGCAAGCACATAGCCTTTTTCCACTTTACATCATCTTTCTTCTTATACATTGAAATACAATCCAACCACTCAACCTCCCACCCACTTACCCATATTGAATTCTAATTAGACCAAAAAAAAATATTGTGCCTTTGTGTGGCATCATCAACATTGAATCTTTCAAGCTATCATAATTTTAACTTGGACTATCGATAATTCACGGAAAACTAAACGTCAACTAGAATTTTAATTGCAATAAACAGAGCAGCAAACAGTTTAGATAGGCTATAAACAGGAAGCTATAAGTTATGATTTTTAACTTATAGCTTTTGGTTTCTTTTTGTTGTTTATTTTATAGGTTAAAGTGTAGCTACATTTTCTGTGATATATTGTTTATGCGACATATCTTGCTCAACAACAAAAGATCAGATTAGCTGAGCAATTGCCCATTTCTAGGGGTGTAAAAGTGGCCACAACTATTTCTTGATGCAATTACTAATTCTCTCGTCCCATTTTATGCAACATCATTTTTCCTACTCATTGGTATGATTTTTCTTTTCGTTCAATAAAGAGTATATCCTAACACCACGCTATTTATGTGTAATGACCTTGAAGGTCATTTTTGGTATTTTCAATCAAATTACTATTTTTGCCCTTCTTAAAAGTTGTCTTGAGTCATTATTTGCTAATGCTAAAAGTCAGATTTCGAAAGTATGGTGATAAGCTTGAGTTTTAAAGGCTTAAGTTGGAAAAAAATTTGAGTTTTCTGGTCATTTTGAGTTTCAATTGTCGGATTGTGACTTTGTCTATTCCATCAGCATAAGCTTGAGTTTTTCAAATGAAAGAGTTTTAAAGGCTTAAGTTGGAAAAACAATTTGAGTTTTCTGGCTATTTTGAGTTTCAATAGTCGGATCGTGATTTTGTCAATTCCATCAGCTCTGGAATGCCAAATCTGGTCTAAAGGAACTTGCAGAACTGAATTTGGAGTTAAAATGAAGATTTTAGGTCAGAAGTTGCATTTTTAGTTGTTACCGGAGCCAAAGTTTGACTTTGGTCAACATTCGGGCTTCGGAAGGTCAGATTGAAATTTTGAAAATTTTAGCAGTTTCGTATGGTCAAACTAATGCTAGAAATGATTTCGCTGTAATTTTTAGACCTTCTGAGAATATTTTGAGTTTTTGAGTCCAAAACTAGTTTAAATGAGTTTTCTCAGGTTTTGGGTCAAGCAGGTCTCAATTGCAAATTTTGATATTTCCAATGGATCAGAAACGTCAATTTTGATCTAGGAGGATCTTTCGTTCAGTTCCCGGGACTTTCGTGTGTTTTTGACCTATCGATAGATTTGATAATGGGGAAATGATCTAGAAGGATCTTTCGTTCAGTTCCCAGTGCTTTCGTGTATTTTTAACCTATCGATAGATTTTGATATTGGGAAATGGGACTCACATTGGCATAAAACGATCTTCGTTGGAAATTTTGACTACACCATTGAGTCCGGAATGCTGTTTTTGATAAGATTTCATATATAGATTGTATTGTTTTGACTTTGGATGAGGTTGGAGCATCGAAATTAAGTTTGAGAGTTTGCTGAAAATGCTGAAATGGGCGTGTGACGTGGCCTAATAAGATTCTGCCAAATGGCAGACCCGGTTCCCAACCATAAAAGCTGCATATTTATGCAGAAGTTTGCAAAATTTTGCCCTAAACTTCAACCAACGATTTCTCTCTCAATTTTGATCGGATT
>DF363267.1:27128-42863 GCA_000787875.1 Solanum virginianum
TATTTGCCATCAAAATTAAAGTGATCAAATACGTTTGACAAACAAGTTCTGATCACATACGTTTGACAAACAAGTTCTTTTCTCTCCAAGATTTTATAATTCATGGGGATGGTTAGAATACAATATTTTGAAATAAACAATAATCATACTATTGTTATTCTACCACTGCTAGTTGAAAGATTTTAAGATCTTCAATATTAATTTGAGATTTCACTTAATAAGATAGTTTCTTGTTCTCTATATATTTTTTTAAAAAAATGTGTAATTATACATATATAAAATTTCACTGGACATATTATCATTGTTGTTATGTGTAGTTATGTATATATCAATCCTCCGTTTATATGTACAAATGTTTTTAAGTATTTTGTTGGATGCAAACAAGTATGTTTGTCTATTCTTTTGTGATTGGTTGAATGTTTTTGGATTGGGTGTAGTTCTAGCAAATTAATATCACATGCCTAGATTTCACTTATTTGCTTAAAAATAAATGGTTACATATTTAATTAATTATGATTTTTATTTTGATAAAATTTATACTTCTCTGTTTATCATTTCATCCTCCACAATAATGAAGTTAGTAGAAATCCATATTTATAGACTTCAGAAAATGTTTTAACATTTTTCTTTTGAAGTAACTTCAAATTTTATTATATATGGTATATAATGCTCAGATGTTTGACCATACTCCAGTACTCAACAACACTTTAACAACAAGAACTAAAGAAACACTCTTATAGTGAAGTAACTGGAGTACCTATCAAGCTATCGTCAAAAACGAATTTAGAATTTTATAACAATAATTTCAAGTGTTAATAATTAAATTTTTAACTTAATATTTATACATATTTAATAAACTTACTAATACAAACACGTTGTTTAAGCAAAAGTTACTAAATTCGAGTGAACTTATACTCAAACTACTCTGCCTTGGTCCAAATGTTTGGACACAGGAAGTTCATAGTCATCAAGATTCAATAGGAAAAAAGATTTGTCTTCCATAGCAGCAAAGCGCACACTATTAATGTTGAACATTTTTTATATTTGGTATTAGAATTAGTGACTCTTGGTTTTGGGTTAGAAATCTTTTAACTCCGTAAGGCCACTCAAATAATTTTTTAAGATTTATTGATCACAAGAATTATAGGAAATGATCTTTTCAGATATATATGTTATATGCAAAAATAAAATCTTTCGTAAAAAATCATAATCTTTTTCAAGTGACCCATAAAATTAATCCTCCCAACAGTCCAATTAAAATTACTTTATAGAAAAAAAGTACAAGTCACTAAATAGAGCAACAAAATTTGAAAGAAAATATAATTAGTAGCAAACGGGGTAGCAAAATATAGGAGTAAAAAAGGAACACTTGGTTCTATTCTTACAGAGAAAACAAAACCTTTCAATGATATCTGTACCATCTTCCATTGAGTATGCGTTCTGCTGCATAACAAACATCACAGAAAAATAGCAATCTTATATTATTGGATCTCAGAATTATCTAGTCTTTTGTTTCTTGCTATCAAAATTGTATGGATTCTAGGAGCGAAGTTTCGTTCATTTAATAGTGATCAAATGAACACTTTCGTTAGTTTTTCTTTTTCTTTTTTGAATATATAATTAAATACAAATATTTGATATATATATATATATTAATTGTTAAACATCTTTGATATAAAAATCATCTACCCATGTTCTAAAATTATAAATATGTTGACGAAAATATTGGCTCTGCCAAGCCAGAGGAGAAACAAATATATTTAGGCACAGTCAAGTACAATTAAATCTTTATCAATAAAAAATTATATTATTTATATATAATAAATATTAAATTTTTTTTTTTGTATGTTGATTTTTATATTTAAAACTTGCTAATAAAAATTCTTTAACATATCTTATAATTTTGGGGAGCGCGGGATCCAGTTAATGAGCTTTGGAACTCCCTCCAACTTTGGGGTATTTTCCCTCCAAGTTAAGTAGTTATTAAATGACCTTTATATCCCCACTCTGCTTTACCAAAATGTCCCTATGACTTAATTTTCAAGATCTATGTTGCTAAAATGACAAAACAACCCTCCCTTTGTTTCAGAAACTACAAATACCTACGCTCCGGCAGATGGGCAGTTTTAAAGGAGTATGTGGTAGGAAAATAATAGTTCATCTTTAGTTATTTTGAAAATTGACCATCTTTGAACATTGTGAATTTTATTATGCTAAAAGAATATGGTAAAAATTCATTTATAGCTGTATCTAATATAATTATAGTAGTATTAATTTATCATAATTAAGTAAAATTAAGTTAAAAATAAATATTAATTATAATATAATATAAATAGTATATATGGAGGCATATATCATGTATTTAATTATATTGAATCGAATTAGTGTATAAAAATATATGTTTATTCTTTTCAGAGGGGCCGATTCCCAAAATTTTTTCTAGGATGCATTGTTAATATTCATGCAATCCTTATTTTTTTAAAAATTGGACAAAAAAAATCATTTGCCATTTAAAAAAAGTATTTAAAGACATAAATTAAATATTTTTTTAGTAAATAGGTGTTTAGATTTACTTATTAAAAATAACATATTATAAACTAAAAATTAAAAGTCATAAATTGGGGACACTTAATTTTTGTCTTTTGATTATTATTATTTTGCTTTTAGCCTAAAAAAGTGCTTTTAAGTACTCTTTGTTATTCACAAATATTTTTAAAACTAAAAATAGCTTAAAAGTCAAATAACTTAAAATAAGCAAATTCAAACACCTTCCAGTAATTAAGAAACTCATTAAAAAAAGGAAAAAAAATATCAATAAATTCTCTTAAATATGAAAAAAAAAATCACTTATTTTGAATTATAAATCTTTTTTTTAACCATACACTTAATATGAACTAAAAAGTGTAATCATTTTAATTGTCCTAATTATTATTCTGGTAAGAAGTGAATCCAAACATTATTTTACTAATGATCTATAAATAAAGATAGCAAGTTAGCTAGTACTTACCATAAATTTTTTATGAGGTTTTAAACATTTTACTTCAAAAATTTATTTAATCATAAAATTTGATTAAATTTTAAAATCTTATCTTGAACTAAGTTTTCAAAAAATTGATTTGTTTTTTGGATTTTCACTCACCAAATTTTTAATTTTTTCTAAGTAAAATACTTATCATAAATATAATTTCATTCTAAAAATCTCAATTCAAAATCTAAAATTTTAATTTTCAACTTCAGAATCAAAGACATTCACAATTCGCAAATGCCAAAGATTACTAAAACATGACCCATAAACATTTAGCTTCAAGAATTTATTTGATCATAAAATTTAATTAAATTTTAAAAAACAAGTTCAGTTCTTTGAGTTTTCTCATTCACCAAATTTTGATTTATTTGAAAACAAAATACATATCTTAATATAACTTCAAATTCTAAAAATCTCAATTCTAAATAAAAAATTATAATTTTCAACTTCAAAATCAACAGTCAAAGAGATTCACAGTTCATAATAAATATCAAAGATTACTAAAACATGACCTGTAAAATATAATTAATGAAATAAAATCTGCCCGCTGCCCGAAGAGGTTAGAAAGAATAAAAAAAGAAGAAAAATTGTATACTATCATTTTTCCAGTAGAAATCTGTTTAACAGTGGCTTCATAAAATTTGATCAACGTAAAGAAAAATACTCAGCTGAGGTTTTCTTATTTTTCTTCTTTCTTTCTTCTCAGGCCAAAAAAGCCCATCTTGTACCAACAACAACAAATAATAAGCCCGAAGCGAAAATTCTCTCAAACAAAAATAATATATAACTAATTATTATTATTATTATTATTATTATTATTATTTTTATACACAGAGAGAAAAGAAATAAAGAAAGAGCAGGCGAAAAATAGAGATTCGTTCTCTGCGAAATCAACAATCCATTCGATCCCCCCGCGCTTCCTCCTCCTCTTCTCTACAATCAACAAAAGCCTAATTAACTCTTCCGATTCGACTCCGACTTTGACTCAGCTCGTTTCTCCGATCCCTCAACTCACCTCTCAATTTCAACTGGTATGTATCTTCCTCTTCACATTATAAACCCTAGAACTTTCAATTTCAATTTTCAATTTTACATAACTCTTCTGTTTTCGAAACCCTGCATTCTGTTTGTTCTTCTTAATTTGCTGGATTTTTCGATTGTTTAATTTTTGTTTTGCTAAACTCTGTGTGTGTGGATTTTTCTAGGGTTTTTTTCCTCGACGGAGATTGGAATTGGACAAGCTGAATTTGTTTGGAGCAGTATGAGCATAGACAACCCTGGCGAAGAAGAGAATTATTAGGATTTGGTTCTGGCCACTTTGGTGCGGTTTTGGCGGTGGGGAAGAGTTCTGAGCTTTCCATGGGCGATGGAGGCGTTGCATGTGTGCCTGTACAGCATATTATGGAGCCTTTTTCAGTTTGTGGAAAAAATACTGACAGCAGCACCTTCAGCACTTGTTTAAATTCTACTACTACAACTGTGAAGAAGAAGAAGAAGAAGATGAACGGTAAGATGAAGGTCAAGCGGGGGAAAGGAGTAAACTTGAGTTCTAAGAGTGTTGTTAAAGAAATTGAGTCTAATGGTGACGTTGGCAAGGATGAAGTTGAGGAGGGTGAACTGGGTACTTTACCTGTTGACAGCGGAGAATTTGTTCCTGAGAAATCATTTTCTCGAAAATATGAGATAAAGAGTGAAATTGAAAAGGGGGAGATTACTTCTGAAGTTAAAAGGGACGAATTTGTCAAAGGAAGGTGGCGCAAAGGGGAATGGGAGAAGCCTAACTATATTTCTGATAAGTCTGACAGAAAAGGGGAGCTGCTTGATAACAATGATCCTGGTTATGAACCAGGCGAATTTGTACCTGATAGGTGGCGGAAAGGTGAGGGGTCAACAAGGGATGATTTTAACTATAGCAGAACACGCAGGCATGATTTTGGTAAAGACAAGGGTTGGAAAGGGGACTTAGACTGGACGCCACCTTTGTCCAAGGTTAAAGGATGGAGAAATGATCGCGAATGGACACCACCCTCGGCCAAGGACAAAGGATGGAGAGATGATCGTGAATGGACACCACCTTCAGCCAATGACAAAGGGTGGAGAAATGATCGTGAATGGACACCACCTTCGGCCAAGGACAAAGGATGGAGAAATGACCATGAATGGACACCACCTTCCTCAAGTAAGCATTCTGGGGAGAAAGATGTTGGTAGAAGTGGTGGAATTCAGCATATCAAGAGGTTATCTAGATATGAACCCAGCATTCCAGAAAGGAACCCAAGGATTAGTTCCAAGATTGTTGGAGAAGAGGGTCCTTCCAAGAGCGAACTGAGAAATGGTAATAATTCTGCAAGAGAATACTTCTCAGGTAATAGGTTGAAACGGCATTGTACTGATTCAGATAAAATTGACCGTAAGTACCGGGGCGAGTATGATGCCTTCTCAAGTTCAAAAAGCCGGAAACTTTCTGATGATGGAAGTCGAGCTGTATACACAGCTGAGCATGGTTTACGGCGCTCTACTGAGAAATTGCACAAGAATACACTTTCTAATCGGAACATTCCACCTGACAGGTATTCTTCCAGGCATTATGAGACATCTAAAGTTCCTTATGACAGACTCAATACCAGTCCTCGTCATCTGGAGAGGTCCCCACGCGACCGGGCCCGCCATCTTGATAACTGGGATCGGAGCCCAGCCCACCGTGAAAAGTCTCCCTATGATCGAGGCCGTCATTTTGATCACAGTAGGTCTCCTTATGACCGGAGCCGTCATTATGATCATAGAAGCCGGAGCCCAAGTTATTCAGAGTGGTCCCCACAAGATCAAGGTCGCCACCATCATAGGAGGGACAGGACACCAAATTTTATGGAACGGTCCCCACGTGATCGGAATAGGACTGCTTTTCATCGCGACACAGGTCGGAAAAATGGACCAAGTGATAAAAAGGAAAATCATTTTGATGGCAAAAAGCATGAAGCAAAGTTCGGCAGCCAAAAGGATGTCGGTGGAAAAGAACAAATTGCTAAGGATTCTGAGGTTAGAAGCTGTCCTGAAAATAGTAACTGCTCAATTGTTAAAAGTGGCAACCATCCAGTAAACAATGATGGTTTGCCTCAATGTCCTGCAGTGAATGCCTTGGAGCCTTCAGAGGAAAATGGAGTTGTTGAGGAGGTGGCTTCTATGGAAGAAGACATGGATATATGCAATACCCCACCACATGTTACAACTGTAGCCGAAGGAACCATTGGAAAGTGGTATTACCTCGATCAGTTCGGTGTAGAACAAGGACCTTCCAGATTATGCAAGCTGAAGTCACTGGTGGAAGAGGGATATATTGTGGCTGACCACTTTGTCAAACACGCGGATAGTGAAAGGTGGGTTACTGTTGAGAATGCAGTTTCCCCGATGGCAACTGTAAATTTTCCATCAGTTGTTCCAGATGTAGTTACACAGATGGTGAGCCCTCCCGAGGCTCCTGGTAATGTCTTGGAAGATAAGTGTGATCTTGCTCAACTTAATGACCAGGTGGCTGTGGATGCTATTGCCCCTTCATCAGAGATTGTACCATGTCAGGCAGATAGTTTGACTGCATTTGAACCTTTGGGCGAACATCAGATCGATGAGAGAGTAGGGGCTCTATTAGAGGGCCTTCCTGTAAATCCTGGCATGGAACTGGAAGTTATTGGTGGTGAGTAACTCATGAATTTTCCAAGAATTATCTCTCTATTCATGGTAGTCCTCAGGTTTTTTTCCTTATGACACTTAATATTCCTGTTTGAAATTCTCTTTTGCAGAAGCGCTGCAAGTGACATTTGAGCATGTGGAGTGGGAGAAATGGGGAATTGCTGAAGGTAAGTAGTTCCTTTTGTTTCTACCTCAGCTCCATATCTCGTTGGGACATTTGAGCATGTGGAGTGGGAGAAATGGGGAATTGCTGAAGGTAAGTAGTTCCTTTTGTTTCTACTTCAGCTCCATATCTCGTTGGTGATCAATGAAGGTGTACTGCTTTCCACTGCTCTGCCTATGTGATAAATGAAGTTCTTGTCATCTTTTATTGAAGCATAGGTGGAGAGTATATAGCTCGTGGGACATTACTGCTAATTTAGTTTTCTTACCTCTCAGTCTAAGATAAGAATTGCTGATAAAATTACCTTTCCTGTGTAGATCTGACTACTTAATATTGCTATACTTGTTTAGTGGGTCTCTTATTTGTCTAGTATACTGGTGTTTCTTCACTCATTTAAGCTATGGTTCTTTACTTTCTGAAAACTGGTAGCAGTACCTTTTGTTGAATGACACCTGTAGTTTTCTCAAAGCAACATACAAGCTAGTCTGAAGCTAATTTGAGTGTAAAGGAGGAAAGTTGTTAATAGTACCTGTTGTTAGCTTGATGGTATATTTTTTTTATTGTTGGATGAAGGAGATGAAAATGTGATATTACTTTGCCCCTTTGAGTTTCAGTTAGATCTGTTTCTTTTTTTGTATATTTTGATCAGTTTGATGTTACCCTGAGGTGACAGCTATTTGTGCATCCTATCTAATAAGCCACACTCAATTAATTTTCTAATGATCTCTAATTAATAATTAATGGCAGTCAATATTTCATACCAATTATATATGTTTATCCCTTGAGACTCTGTTTGTTCACCTGCACCGGGTTGTTGGACAGGGAAAAAAATGTGGAGGCCTGATTGTACCAAGCCTAACATGCTCCTGGATTTCTTTCTTTCTTTCTTTCTTTCTTTTTTTTTTCGGGAGGGATAATTTATTTGTGTCGTTGAAGAGGTTATCTAAGTATCTCTAGCACACCCAATTTCGTCACTTCTGTTATCAGCCTCTCTAACTTTTGAGACTAAAATGTTTGATGCAACTTCTTTTATTTTGGGGTGGGGTGGGGAGATAAAGGCTCATATATATGTTTTAAGTATATGTATCTGAACTTTAGTTGGTTGACTTTGCTCCTAACTGTGTTTGGACTTGGATATATCTGGAGTTTGGTTTTTTCAGGAATGGTCCCATATCCTGTCATTTTGTTATATGCCTTTGGATTGCTTTAACCGCTTATGTTGCGTGCATGGGATGTATACACTGTTTTCCATCTTGTTGATAAGGAAGTTTATGATTAAGTATGCAATGGTTTCTCTTATGTAGGGGAACACTGGAGTCAAAGTTCTGATGAGTGCTTGCTTAGTTCAGAGGTGCAGAAAGAATCCACAGAACCAAAGACCAATGACAAGGAAACTGATTTCTTCTGCAGTGACCCAGCTGAACTATTTTCTGGTCTCTGGTCATGCAAGGGTGGGGATTGGAAAAGAATTGATGAAGCTTCACAAGATAGGCTGTGGAAAAAGAAGCTTGTTCTCAATGATGGTTATCCTCTATGCCTCATGTCAAAATCTGGGATTGAAGACCCAAGATGGCTGCAGAAAGATGAATTGTATAACCCGTCACACAGCAGAAGGCTTGATCTTCCATCATGGGCTTTTACTCCTGATGAGTGGAATGATAGTAACATTGTCGGAAGACCCAATCAATCTAAACCTCCAGTGTTAAGGGGTACTAAAGGGATGATGCTTCCAGTGATCAGGATAAATGCATGTGTAGTTAAGGAGCATGGGTCATTTGTATCTGAGTCTCACACTAAAGCTAGAGGAAAGGATAGATATCTTCAGAGGTCATCACGACCGTACGTGGCGACCAGTGATACTAAGAAGTTGTCAGAAGAAGCCTTCTATCGCTCGAAAAGTAGGCAAGACCAAGAATCACATGGTTCCCGCAAGAGCAGCATGCCCTTAAGTATTCCAAAGGATCGTCTTTGCTCAGCGGATGAGTTACAATTACATTTAGGTGAGTGGTACTACCTTGATGGTGCTGGGCATGAAAGAGGGCCTTTCTCGTTTATTGAGTTGCAGGTTTTGGTTGATCAAGGGGTTATACCTGAAAATAGCAGTGCTTTCAGAAGGGTGGATAGGATTTGGGTCCCAGTTGCTTCAAGTTCAAAGACATCTGAGCTGTCAAAGACGTGCCAAACATCTAGTGAGACTCTTCGAGCTTCTGAGTCAGAGTTGGAGAGTTCTCTACAAAGTGCACCTAGTGCTGCTCCTTCCACATTTCATGGCATGCACCCTCAGTTTATTGGGTATACCCAAGGAAAGCTTCATGAGTTAGTCATGAAGTCATACAAGAGCAGGGAACTTGCTGCTGCTATTAATGAGGTCCTGGATCCTTGGATAAATGCTAGACAACCAAAGAAAGAAAGTAATCCAGGTACATGCACCTTGCTCCAGAAGATCCTCTTGTTCGTTCTTGTTGTAAAGTGATTGGTTCTCTATAATGTCTAATTCATATCCCTGCTTTCTGTTACAACTTCATTGCATATGATGACTGAGTTGCTTCTTTCCTTAAATTTATTTGTACCTCTTCCTCTCCTTCCTGTTGTTGTATGTATCTGTGATTTAAAGAAATTTACCTTTGTTCCAAATTATGTCAAAAGCCACAAGCCAACCTGGATTCAGAAAGAGACATGCCTGCTCAGTTCACCAATTATGTTTTAACTCTCTTGGTCTTTTTCCCTCTTTATGTGCTGCTTCTTATTCTCTAAAACATCTCTCTGTGACAGATTTTCGTGCTAGCAAAAAGGCGAGGTGTCATGGAAGTGAAGAAGAATATGAAATGGAAGATGACATATCGGTATTTCAGAATGATGAATGCCAATTTGATGATCTATGTGGTGATGAAATTTTCAACAGAGAAACCGTTACTAAATCTGGAATCGAAAATGGAAGCTGGGCTCAACTGGATGATCGTGTGCTTGCACGGATCTTTCATTTCCTTAAAGCTGATGTTAAATCTCTTGTTTATGCTGCTTTGACTTGTAAGCATTGGAGATCCATTGTAAAGACCTATAAGGGTATCTCCCGTCAGGTTGACCTGTTGTCTGTTGCTTCCAGTTGCACTGATTCCATGATGCAGAAGATAATGGTATGCTTTTGCTTTCATGACTTGTGCACTTATTTTCTCCCACTGGCTCCCAAATTGGAAGAATTTTAATTAGTAGTCAAGAAATTATGATTCCCTCACTAACACATTCTTTATTTATTTTTCTTTTTGCAGAATGGTTACAACAAAGAAAAGATAACTTCCTTGGTGTTACGTGATTGTACCGGCATAACTCCCAGAATGCTTGAGGATGTTCTGCTTTCATTTTCTTGTTTATCCTATATAGATATTAGAGGTTGTAACCAACTTGAAGATGTTGCTGTTAAATTTCCAAATATTAATTGGATTAGGAGCCGGAGTTTGGGTCTGAAAGTTAAGAGTCTCAAAAACATTTCTGATAGAACTTCATCATCTTATAGAACTTATAATAGTCAGGAAAATCAGATGGATGATTCAATTGGACTGAGAGACTACTTGGAAAGTTCAGATAAGAGAGAGTTTGCCAACCAGTTGTTCCGCCGAAGCTTGTATAAACGTTCAAAGGTTTTCGATGCTAGAAAGTCCTCATCCATCCTATCTAGGGATGCCCAATTGAGGCATTTGGCAATGAGGAAATCAAGAAATTGTTTCAAGAGGATGAAGGAATTTCTTGCCTCAAGTCTAAGGGAGATAATGAAGGAAAATACCTTTGATTTTTTTGTTCCAAAGGTACTATTGTATCTTTGCTTAGTTTCTTTCTAAATGCTGTTTAGATGCATCTAAACCTAAAGTTTCTTTCTAGGAGGGTGTATGGATTGTCTTACTTTTAGGTGCTTTTGACTTTTGAGTACTTTTTAATTTTTAGAGGTGTTTGGCAAAGACATAAAGTGCTTTTAAGCACCTTAGTTTAGCCTTTAAAAGTGCCCAAAAAAAAGGCCAAAAGCCTATCCAAACACCCTAGATACTGTTTAGATACCTGCTTTTGGCTTTTAAGTAACTTAAAAAAAGCCTATCCAAACACCCCCTAAATACTATTTAGATGCTTCTAAAGTTTGTTCCCTTTCCTTTAGGTTGGAGAGATTGAAGAGAAAATGAAAAGCGGATATTATGCTAGTCGTGGCTTGAACTCGGCCAAAGAGGATATAAGTCGAATGTGCCGGGACGCACTAAAGTAAGTTTTCACATTCTGTATTTTGTGTGATTCTTTAGTGGCGGCATATCTTTGCAATACCTGAATTGTGTGAATTTCTGTTTTGGGAGAACATTGCATATTTGGTATCTCTATTTGGCCTTAATTGTATCTTCAATTGTACTATTCAGTCTATCAGGAGCGACGAACAATCCCAAACAAGCTGGGATCAACTTCATGAATCCTCAGTCTATTATCTTCAGAAAACTCTACCAATTTAGCCCAATAATATGCAAACTAGCTGAAACCTTTCAATTTCGTCAACCTGCAATTATTAGTGTCATGGTTGCCTTTTCAAAAGAGGCATATTGATGTTTAAGGGAAACAGTATGTTCTGAAAGAAATGTAGATATCGTAAAATCACTGTTCCTTATTAGAAATGAGCCCTAAAAATGATGAAATACTCTTTTAGACAATGGCACACATTTGCCATAAGTCCTGGATTTACGAAACCATTAAAAGTAGGGGTGGCAGTTGGATGAGTCAAATTTGAATGGGTTATAATGGGTTAAGACACCAAACGGGTCAAGACCTAACCCAACCTGAATTTGCTTGGGTAAAAATGGGTTGGGTCAAAACGGGTTATAGAGCAGGTCAAGACCCAACCCGACCCAATTTTTACTTATTTTATTTGTTCTTTTTCAATACTTTAGTATTTAAATTATATTTTTCTTTATTATGGCTATATAAATCATATCAAATTGAAAAAAAATTGTTTCGAAAATATTTTAACAAGATCTCTCTCGAATTAATTTGGGTTGCATATCAACCCAATTTTAAATGGGTTGGGTTGAGATGGGTTGAGCTAATAATTGGTAACCTGCCCAAACTTCAACGGGTTGGGCTGGTTGGGCTTAATTTTCCAACACCTACTTAAAAGCCTATTCTCTTCAGGATTCAAGTCACTGCATACTGGGGACTGTAGGCTAAAGGTGCAAAGAGGGACTCAAAGTGTGAATGAGGGATAACGAGTAGACCAAAACTACAATTTTTGAAGCGAGAATTTGTTGATTGCACCAAGGAAGTGCCAGAGTATGCACATATAAAAACTGTGTCCTTCAGAGGATTAAGGAATCTAGAAAGTCAGCAAAAGTATTATGTCTCCGTCAACCTTGATGTTGACACCAATAATACAAAAAAATGTAGACTTAAATGTAACAAAGTGTACTGCTGTATATTTGTGTTCAAAGCATATAATTTTCCTTACATAATGGCCAGAAATGCATAGAGGGAAGGCATGCCGGAAATCTTTAAGCTGCTTCTTCACCCTCTGCCTATCCAACTGATTATAGCCTCTTTCAATATTGCTGGATTTACCCAGTGCTCCCACACTGGCCATACACATTAAGGAACAGAGTCCATGTGTTCAATGCTCTTTGGGATGCTTTCGTTTTCCTTGCTTCTTTCCAAGGCCAAAACTGCATTTTCCTGTTCTCTCTGTCTTCCCTTTGTGATTGGTGAATGGAGGGAAAGGTGGTTGCGGAAGAATTTCATAATGAAATTGTTAATTTATATGGTGCAAATGGTTCTGTTATTTGTGTGGCATTTTGTTTTATTTTAACATAATTTCTGATTAATTCTCTACAAATGCTGTGGTTCAGATCAAAAAAGCGTGGCGATGCCAAAGACATGAATCGCATTATCGCACTATTTATCCGTCTTGCTACTAGGTTGGAAGAAGATCCCAGGTCATTCAGCACAAGAGATGAGATTGTGAAGACTTGGAAAGATGAGTCACCTCCAGGTTTCTCTTCTAGTACAACCAAGTACAAAAAGAATCCTGCTAGAATGTCTGAAAAGAAATACTTCAGCAGAAGCAATGGATCTTCCTATGTTAATGGTGTATCTGATTATGGAGAGTTTGCTAGTGATAGAGAAATCAAAAGACGCTTATCCAAATTGAGGTTGAAATCGTTAGATTCAGGAAGTGAAACATCTGATGATCTTGGCAGATCTTCTGGTGATACTTCGAGTGACAGTGAGAGTACTGCTTCAGAGACAGAAAGTGACTTGGATTTAAGATCGGAATCTGGAGCTGCAGAGTCAAAAGATTGTTTCACTCCCGATGATGGGTTTGATTCTTTGGCTGATGATCGTGAATGGGGTGCTCGCATGACAAAGGCTAGCTTAGTTCCTCCAGTAACCAGGAAATATGAAGTCGTCGATCATTATGTTATTGTAGCTGATGAGAAAGAAGTGAAAAGAAAGATGCTGGTTTCTTTGCCGGAGGATTATGCTGAGAAGCTTAGTGCACAGAAGAATGGAACTGAGGAGTCTGATATGGAAATTCCAGAAGTGAAGGATTATAAACCAAGGAAAACACTTGGAGAAGAGGTGATAGAGCAGGAAGTATATGGTATTGATCCATACACTCATAATCTTCTTCTCGATTCCATGCCAGATGAATCAGATTGGTCTCTACTGGACAAGCATTTGTTTATTGAAGACGTGCTCCTTCGTACTCTTAACAAGCAAGTTAGGCGCTTCACAGGCAGTCACACACCAATTATATATTCTCTGAAGCCTGTTTTCGAAGAGATTATGGAAAATTCAGAAAACGATCAGGACAAGAGAACTGTACGGTTATGCCAATTCATATTGAATGCCATTGATACTCGTCCGGAGGACAATTATGTTGCCTATAGAAAGGTGAGAATGATGAGCAGTAGTTGTTATGGTGACCTATAAAAAAATGTTACTAATATATTTGGGCATTTTATTAAATGCGCATCCTGTTTCTTCCACCATTTGATGGACTTGTGACGTCTCTGTCAGGGTCTTGGAGTTGTGTGCAATAAAGAAGGTGGCTTCAGCGAGGAGGATTTCGTTGTCGAATTCTTGGGGGAGGTAAGGATAAAACGTTTTCTTCTGGATTATGACTATACATTTCTCCAGCTTTTGAGGATCCTTTTACTTAATTTTGCTTTGAGAAGTGCACATTCTGAAAAATGACTTCAATTCATCTCTCCTGAGACGTACAGGTTTATCCTGCTTGGAAGTGGTTTGAGAAGCAAGATGGAATTCGCTCCTTGCAAAGGAATAACAATGATCCTGCACCGGAGTTTTACAATATTTATCTTGAGAGGCCAAAGGTATCCTTTGTTGATATGGTTCATTCTATTATTGTTTTTTCTTCAACCTTCTTTCATAACACTATTAATATTTCCTCTTGTTAGGGTGATGCTGATGGATATGATCTAGTTGTTGTTGATGCAATGCACAAAGCTAACTACGCTAGTCGAATTTGTCACTCGTGCAGACCTAATTGTGAAGCAAAGTAAGTTTCTTCCTTTGCTCTAGTGTGATTTATAGTCCAGCCATAGGAAACTATGTTGCACGGACTCTTAGTTTTTGCCGCCGAACCTGTCTCGACACGGTACTGGTGCGGATGCGGGGTGCGTCTCTGATTCAGTCAATCCCATCTGGATACGTTGACCAGAGTCAAGAACTTAGATGGCGGCATTTTTGGAGGTTCTAGGGTTTTGGTGTTCTTGTTCCTTCATCGTTTGGAGGAGAAAAGAGACGAGAGACGAGATGTATTGTCTGTGTTATTATGGTTTCCCTTAAGAGATGTATTAATATCTGTGTGTTTTATGTATTATCCCTTGCTGGTTTAAAACTATAATCTTTCTCGTGACATTTATGTACCTTTTCGTGAGCAGAGTAACAGCTGTTGATGGTCAGTATCAGATTGGAATTTATAGTGTACGACCAATTGCTTATGGTGAAGAGGTCACTTTTGATTACAATTCTGTTACAGAGGTGAGTTTATAGATCATGTTAAAGATCCGTTTAGCTAGAGGATAGAGTCCCTCTTTTTCTTTTTTGTGGATCATTTTGTTAAATGTATATGTCTCATGCTACAGAGTAAAGAAGAGTATGAAGCTTCTGTCTGTTTATGCGGCAGCCAGGTTTGCCGGGGAAGTTACCTAAATCTTACAGGTGAAGGGGCTTTCCTGAAGGTACATTCTCCATCTTTCCTCTTTTTTTTTTTTAAATGACAAGGGGAACCTGTAGCCGCTACCGGGTGCGCACAGGGTAAACCCCCGCTCCATCTTAATTATGAAGAATTATCTTGGTCTTAGTAGCTCCTTAAGCTCGTATACTACTGAGGTTTTTTGGCGTTTTGGAATTTTCACACAGCGCGCTTAATTCTTTAATCATTTAAATGGACACCTATTGTTCCAATGCTATCACCTTTGTTGGAAATCATTTTCATGCCTTTCAACAGTTCCTATTTCTCGTCACTTGAATTGTTGTTATTGTCTGCAGGTCCTCCAGGAGTACCATGGGTTACTTGACCGACACCAGCTGATGCTAGAGGCATGCGAACTGAATTCAGTTTCTGAAGAAGATTATATTGATCTTGGTAAAGCTGGACTTGGAAGTTGTTTACTTGCTGGTCTGCCACATTGGTTGATTGCTTATTCAGCTCGTTTGGTATGCTTCTGCTCTGAATTGATTATTGATTACCATAGTTCATTTTTAGCATTTTCTGAATTATATACTATTATTGAAGGTGAGATTTATCAATTTTGAGAGGACAAAGCTTCCTGATGAGATACTTAAGCATAATTTGGAAGAGAAGAAGAAATACTTTTCA
>DF363267.1:42938-60231 GCA_000787875.1 Solanum virginianum
TGGAAGAGAAGAAGAAATACTTTTCAGATATTAGTCTGGACGTCGAAAAAAACGAATCTGAGATTCAGGTAAGTAGGCATGCTGATGGTGTTTTGTACTTCCATTTCTATTCCCTCCATCTGCAAGTGCAAATATTTCTTTTTATAATATGATCTTTTTCTTCAATAATACAGGCCGAGGGTGTTTACAACCAAAGGCTCCAGAACTTGGCTCTGACTCTTGACAAGGTTTGACTCTCCTTTTTGATTAAGTCTCGTTTATATTTCTTCCAGTTTTCTTGCTTAGAATTGTCTGCCGAGGACTTTATTTGATGTGTTGAGATAAAGTGAAATCTGAGAGTTGCTGATGTGCTTTTGGCAGGTGCGTTATGTGATGAGATGTGTTTTTGGTGACCCGGAAAAGGCCCCCCCTCCTCTTGAGAGGCTTAATCCTGAAGATGCTGTTTCTTTTATCTGGAGAGGAGAGGGTTCTCTTGTTGAGGAGCTTCTTCAATGTATGGCTCCTCATTTGGAAGATAGTATGCTAAGTGATCTCAGGGCCAAGATTCGAGCTCATGATCCATCTAGATCAGATGATCTTGAGACAGGCCTTCGAAAATCCTTAATATGGTGAGTAGTGTCAACTATCAACCATGATATCCTAGCTACGTGATTTTTATCAAAAGTCAATTTTCTTGACTCGCTCTTTCTTGTTCTAGGTTGAGAGATGAGGTCCGAGATCTTCCATGTACATACAAATCTCGACATGATGCTGCTGCTGACTTGATTCATTTATATGCTTATACAAAGTGTTTTTTTAGGATACGAGTATGTTACTTATTCTGTCGAAACTTCTTTTGGGTATCATTTTCACTGGCAGTGTGTAGGTTTTGACTTGTATATCTTCTCTCTTTGCAGGAATACAAGACTGTAACTTCAGCTCCTGTATATATAAGTCCTTTAGACCTGGGACCCAAATATGCTGATAAGCTGGGACCTGGTATTCATGAGTATCGCAAGACATATGGCGAAAATTATTGCTTAGGACAGCTGTTTTATTGGTATAGCCAAGCGAATGCAGATCCAGAGAATTGTCTTTTCAGGGCGAGCAGGGGTTGCTTATCTTTACCCGAAGCTGGCTCTTTTTATGCTAAAGTCCAGAAGCCGTCCCGTCAACGTGTTTATGGCCCAAGGACTGTGAAGTTTATGCTGTCTAGAATGGTAAGCCTACTGTTACCTTTTGCAGAAGTAACCAACAGCTAGATGCATATGTTTTAGTAGGGGAATGCCTTCTAAGCATCACATGCCCAACATCCTTTAGGAGTAGCGTACTAGGTATAATTTATAAGTGTGGCTTAGTTTTTGGTCAGTGTTGAAATTTGTTGTGCTCGTCTTTTCGTGGTGTGAATTCTTCCTTTTTTTTCCAAGCATCTTATTGTCTATCCTGGCAAAAGGATCTCACCCCACCTAAAATTTAGAAGGCAACACGGTGCAGCTAATGATAATTGTGAACCATGTAGGAGTCTGTTAATTAGTTCTGTTATACTACTTGCTTGATATGCTTGGCTCATAGCTTCAGTCAATTTCAACAGTTCCAATTATTATGCCGGGCAAGCTTCCGCTCATGTTTTTTCCTTCTTGTTTTACCAGGAGAAGCAGCTGCAGAGAGCATGGCCAAAAGATCGGATATGGTCATTTAAGAATAGTCCCAAAGTATTTGGCAGTCCTATGTTGGATAGCATTCTAAACAAGGCTCCACTAGAAAGGGAGATGGTACATTGGCTGAAGCATAGACCTGCAATCTTTCAGGCCAAATGGGATAGATGAAATTTTGCAGGCATCAGCAGAGCAGCATTATTAGGATCCTGTTAGGATATTGATTGCTTAGAGAAAAAGGTGTTCGATGGTAGAATCGAAACCTCTCCCTATTGGAAAGGGGAGAATAGGTGATTGCTTCTTCGTCTTTTGATTTCTTTATGCTGCTTTCTCACCTGATTCTTGTGTACAGTTTCTATTCCTTTTTCATTCTTGAGCAGTTTTGTAATATGTAATTCATTGTCATGGAAAAGAAAAATTAGTGAATGAGTTGCTACTCTTTTAGATGTATATGGATCAAGTAGATAATAGTATTTTCAGAGTTTCCACTCACTGTAGTCCCTCCATAAAGGTGGCAGAAACGATAACGGCAAGTTTTACAGCGTAATCCGTATCTGCCAAATCAAGGTACTTTCTACAGTGACGCGTACTCAATTCCCAGCATAATTATTACCTTTGCATCTTTCTGTTTCACTTCTATTTCTATTTTAACCCTCCCATCTTTATGAATATTACCTTGATTTTTGTCCTTATCCAAAGGAGTTAATTTACAATGAGGTGCTTTCCATATCGCGGTGCACGAGCCTACATCTACACCGTTGGATCAAAATCAAATCAACGGCGTTAAGTTAACCCGCCAAAAAAAGAAGCGTTTTTCGAATGAAACGGCATAGTACGCATTAGAGACAGAATCGACAGTAACCAGCTGCTACTTGTCGGTTATATACCTCTCTATTCATACCTGCCACGTGTCCCTTAACCCCCTCGTAGCAAAAAATATATATACACGACAGCGGAGTCACAGATACCATCATGCTCTGTGCGAGTGCTATGGAGAGAAAATTACCTCTTATTATGGAGAGAAAATTACCTCTTATTCCGCCGGAGTTCAATGCCGGAGAAGCGTTGCTGCCAATTATGGACTCTGATGAAGCCTTCATTAACAGCATGTACGACGGTATGAGCTATCAGTCTCTGTTGAGTTTGAGCCTCGACCACGGCTCCTATGGCGAAGTGAAACCTTTCTTAGCTCACTCATCTTTTCACCCTTCACTTGTCACTGATAATATGCTGTGCACCAGTGCTGCTTCTTCTCAAATTAAGCAAAGTCCTGCGACTTCTCATGATTTCTCTACCGGAGATCATTTTGCATGGCTTAATAAGAAGGAGATCAATCCCGATGCTGGTCAGAAGATGAAATGCCCAAAACTGGAACCAGTTACTGATAATCTTCAGTTATATCCATACAACAATAATGAGGTTTTTTTAAGTGAGCCGTTCAATCGCTTCTCCAACACCTCTAGCGGCTATGGATATCTTAGTCTTCCAGATCTTCGTTGCTTCGAACAGCCAAACTATTTGGATTTCCACTACGGTGACTCGTCATCAATTGTCCCCGCAGAAAACCGAGTCGCCGAACCGGTGCCGCCTGTTTCAAAAGTCATGAGTAGCCTTCTAAAAAACAGGCAGCCTTATAGTTCATCTACGACTCGAAAGCGAAGGCAGAAGCTAAGTGAGAAAACACGATGTCTGGAGAAGCTATTGCCATGGGATAAGAAAATGGATACGGCGACTATGCTAGAAGAGGCGTACAAATACGTGAAGTTCCTACAGGCGCAGATTAGCGTCCTACAGAGCATGCCTCCGCTGGTAGATGGAGGTGCTCCTTCCGATCAGGACAGAAATAGAGCAAATGAAGCTAAGGCAGTTAGCGTTTTTGGGACCCTGGCGAAGCTGAACAGGCAGCAGCTTTTACAGGTTTTCCTGAACTCGCCTGTTGCTCAGACGTATCTCTACTCCGAAGGCTGCTGCGTTTTCTCCGTAGAACAGCTGGTTCAGTACAGGAAAATTGCTCAGAGAAACGCTTTGTACCGCCAATCTTTGTTTTTCTCCGGCATGCTCTCTTGAACAAGACGATTCCGACATTCAGGTGCTCTTAGCTAACTTGGAAACTACTACTTTTTTTTTGTAAAGGGAAAATCTGTGGACGTGTGAGAATTGGAAACTGCATTGAGCTAGGAAGTAGTGGTAGGATGAGTAGATGAATAGTAGTAACAGGTTCATTCTATTCTCTTTTTGCTAATCATTACATGTAAGCACGTGAATATGAATCATCTTTTAGCAACTTCTTCATCTCATTCTCATTTACTGAGATAATATTCTATATGTACACGTACCACTTCTTTGAGAAACCACGAAACTAAGAAGAAATTAAAATCAGTGATCTTCAATTTTGATTTATATGTAGTTCCTAAATGTATAGATTATACTGCCCCTAGATTATATTAGTAGTAAATATGCTGCTGATAATTTAATGGTATTCTTGTATTATATGTGTATATTCTTTATTAAAAATTCAAAGATCAAATGTCTAGTCTTCCGGAAATAGTTTCTCAGTGGGTATGTTGTTGAATTCCACTACTGGGTATGTTGTTGCTGCTGTTGTAAAATGAATTTCGTCATCTCCATCCTCTTGCAATCAGTAATGTTAATAGCACGAAATTGGCCTAAAAACCTCAATGGCTATGGCTACATGAATGTTCAATTGTTGTTACAGTGTTCAAGAAAAGCAGAGGACATAGAATTCTTAGGAAAACCACTTGCTTGGTCTATCTGTTTATTCAAAGGTTAATCCATAAAGGCAAATATATGACCTAATTTTTCAGTAGTGCTTGCCATATTCAACATCTCTGTTCTGCACTGTGCTCCTGAAATAAACAATCTACAAAATTGAACTGGATGCCAAAGACGGATTTATCATCTTGTTGTAATGGTTATGATATTCATCTTCAGTTAACTCCTTGGGGCAAAAGCGGTAGCAATCAAAACATGAAAATAACCCATCGTTGTTCATTTGTCGAACTCCCAGATGACTCCTCCATCATCTGCCATCAGAAAGGAAATTAATTTCGAAGAACCAACAAGAGAAAATCAGTGTAAATGAAAAATACAAGGCAAATCAAACAAATGATTGCTGTGTTGTAATAGGTTTCAGGGTGTCGAAAGAACTCAATTGAGTGTCTTAAATGTCTTGTCTAGCATTTGTCAGATAGTTAGTCATTAAGACACCATTAAAGTGGAACTCGCTTTTGGGGGAAGCTTAGCAAATATGTTTTCCTAGACTTTCAAGTTCCAAACGAGGATACACGCACAACCACCATAAACAATAGTTTCCAAACGTGTGAAAGGTCCACTTCAATCTCTTGGTAAGTGTTCAAGCAAGAATGGATAACAAAAAACATGGATTGGATGATAAATGAGGCAGAAAAAATAAGAAGCAAGAGACCAACTAGCAAGGAAACAATACTTTCAAGGAAGAATGATGTAATGTAATTAAAAAATCCAAAGTATCACAACTCTTCTTTAGGGTCATTGTTATGTATGCTCCTCTAAAGTCGGTGTCAGCTAGTATAATGTTCTCTTGTTGGAAGTAAGATAATGGATTATAGGGGAAGTGTAATTTGTGCAAGAGATCGGTTCCTGAAGAACTCTCCAACATCAGGAATATGCTGTACATATTATATCCTTTTGCCTTTGGTGCCCCAAAAGGGCTTTATGAGAAACATTACATCCATATAGAGTAGAATCTTATGACATAATATAGAGTAGAAATCTTATGACATAACCATTTTCTGCATCCATACACATTAACAATCTACAGACACTCTGATTGAGCACTATCCTCTAGTATTATGTTATCACTTAGGGATAGACTTCTAAACATCACCACACAATACATGTCTCTTCAGATCCCAAAATAGACTTGTGAAAAGGCTTTATATCTATCTATAAAACATGCTACTGATGTAAGCTCAAAGTGTAAAAGTGGAAATATCACACATATACGCAATGAAATCCGATTTGAACTAAAGCAGTATATAATTACCTTTTATCTTCTTGTTGATCCATCCTTCGAGCAGCATTCCTGCACCAACACCTGCAGCAATAAACGACCCATAAAACGCGATTGAGTATGGTAAGGATCTTCGTGGAAGAAAATAGTATTCAGGCACTTGTCGAATCTTTTTTGGAAGCCGTTTCTTTACAGCTGGTCCAACATTAGGCTCACTACTCTCCGTTCCACTCAGAGTTTTCCAGTCCATCTCTTTCAGTTGGTCTTTTTGCTGTTCTACACCCATTAGGTTTTATGGATCGCAATAGACACAGATTGGAGAGATTGAAAATAAACAACTTACAACTCGATTTCAATGGAAGACAGAAAAATGGAAAGAAATCGGCGCAGTTCTGTTGGCGTGGTTCGACTGTGGCCGGCACCGGGCCAAAACTTTGGGTCCGAATTAGTAGGATCCATTAAGTATATCCAGCCGGTGTTTAACTTTTGGCCACTTTAAAAGAGGCGTTCAAATAGTTTGTAAACATTTGCAGAACTAGTGCTCTATGGAAAAAGTGATGGATTTTGTTGAGTTTGATTGTTGAAGAAGAGACAAGTGAGACTACTAATTTTTAAAAGCTTGAGTTGAAGCTAATCTTTGAAAATTGTTTTAGAATGTAGGATAATAAATTTGAAGTCAATTTAGATGACTTTAAAGAAAAATGTATTGAAAAAAAAAATGATTCATCCAGAATTTTAGATATTTGTGCAAAAATTATGATAAAATTTGCGTCAAAATCTTGATGATCCATTAAAACTTGTGATGTGCTCACACATAAGAAACTTGGGGACCCTCTTGGACTTTTTTTGTTAAACTCTAGTTATCAGTCGATAAATGTCATAACTTGTGGCAAACTAGGCGGCTTCTAGGAATCGAACTCCCTACTTTTGAGCTGGGGGCTATTTTTGCACGATTTACAATAGCACAAAATAGCCTATTTGTGTAAATTGCCTCTCAAAATGGTTATCGGTGCTTTTTTCAATGGATAATTATTGTCATTCGTCCAAAGTAATTATCAAAAATAGTCATTCATTGTATAGGTATATATTTAGTTAGTGTATTTTTATGTATTGTCAAGTTATATTTAGTTTTTGAGTGTATCATAATGTATATTCAGTGTATAACACATGTATAAATAATCTATATTATATAATATATAATTAGTATATACTTTTTATGACTTTTGGCAAGCTATATTGTGTAGTCATTGTATATCTCTTATGATTTTTGACTATCTTTATGTAAATAAAACATGGCTATATTATTATAAATTAATTAATTTATCGTATATATTTGAAATTTTGACTTTAATTATTTTTGAAGCCTTGTTGATGTCCGTTTGTAGAATCTCCTAGTCTTTTCGGACATGGTGCAAAAACACATGCAAACTAAGCCAATTTGGTCCCCAAAGATGATGTTAATTGTTAACAACTGATCGTGATAATTATTGAGTGATGTTTAAATATAATTCATGAATGTCTAAACAAAAGTTATTGATTCATCCGGAGGTAACTAACATTCTCCTTCCGCCATAAATACATACCAATGTAAACTCAAAACATAATCACATGAGAAAGTGTCAATATATAAACAAAGTTACTACTTTTTCAGAGTGTAGTATTGTAAGAAACTGACGTTTTAGTTGGATGAAAGATTATAGATTCTTGCTTCTATCTCAAGGAACATTGATGCTAGCTTGTGCAAACTATTTATAATAAAGATATTCTTGTACATCTTACATATTTTATCCCTTTCAATACTTTCCTTTTGTTTCGCATCATGATCGTATTATTATTTTTATTAATAAAGCTCATGAAACTGATAAGAAAGAAAAAACACTACGAATTTTAGGATTTCAAATAATAATTTCTGTTTTCAAATAGTAACCTTATTTAAAATGAACGATGTTTATTGTCAGCTTCAACCTTTGTATAAATAAGTAGGAATTAACTAAGAAATTTATCAGTAACCCCTGGCTAAACATGAGACTTTTTGCTATTTTGCTACGAATTTTTTTCCCTTGCTAATTCCTTATATTTGTAGTATTCCAATATGTAAATGCTTATTTATAAATTATTTATGGTGTGATGGATATCACCTCTTCATCCTTAAAAAAAAGATTTCGATTTCGTAGGGCACACTTTCCTCTTTAATAGGCCTTATGTGTCGAATTCACAATAATCGGGGTGAGTATTGAGTACTCGAATTATATAGATATTCCCTCCATCCATCTTTACTTGTCCCTTGTTGACTTGACACATGGATTAAGAAGTAGTAAATGATCACTCTATGAATATAACAAATACAATATCTTGAAAAATATAATAGGAAAATGACTATAATTAATAATAAGGGTAAATGAGAAACTTAGTGTAAAATAATCTCTTGATTTGATAAAGTGAACAAGTATTGTTGATCATCCCAAAATAGTACATGAGACAAGTAAAAATGGACGAAGGTAGTACATCAGTGCATGTTATTGTTTTATCTTGTTTTTTTTCTAGGCAGGGTAGAATTCAGTGAACAAAAATAAATTACCAATTAAAAGTAATACCCTATATATGTACCTTAATTTCAAAGTCAAAAAAGGCAATGGAAACTCACCTATTTACCTTCTCTCTCTCTTTTTTAAAGGCTTGAGTGATTGATAGATGCCTAAGCCACATTATTATTCTTTACTCCTTAGCTGGTTTATACCCAACTTTTCTTCTATGCAATTTGGGAATCCAACACAAAGGAAAAAGTAGGCTAAAAAGCACAAACAAAGCTAGCATTGTAATTTGTAAGGACAAAAGATGCTTTTCTTAAAAGCTACAGAGATACTACTATGTATAACATTTTTTATATATACTATCAATTAAAAAATCATTACATTAAAGTTCACTATTTATACTATGGTATATCTAATGTAAAATAAATTGTATCAAAGTGCTTTTACTCTTTTCATATCCCAGAGAGAAACAGACACAACACTAAAAAGTTACATACAATTTTCTTGTTGAAGGTACTTGAAATTGATGAGAAAATGGCTAAATTGTTTGGTATTTTTGTGTGCTTGTTGATTGTGGCCTTAGACACTGTTGCTGGCATTCTTGGAATCAAAGCAGAAGCAGCTCAAAACCAGGTACCTACCTTTATCTCTTTCAAACTTCATATAATAAATTGCGAATACATGTTTTTCACTAAAGAAATTCAACATCTACTATTTATACGTAGCGGATTAGGGGTCCTTCCGCCCCTTTAGCTCCACCGCCGCTCAAATCCGTCGAGAGAAATATATGTTTAATGATACTTAACTATTTACACTATCAGATCACCTAAAAAATATCTCTATATAGGTAATCATTCACAAAAGTGGTACTCCCTTCGGTCCCTTTTATATGTCGTCCTTACTATAAATAGATAGTCCTTAACATATGTTATTTCACAAAATCAATGCCTAAATGACATCGTTCTTCCTATTTTGCCCTTGATAGTTAATGAACTTTGAAAAGATATATATGACCAACTAGAAGAACTAAAAAAATAATTAATAAACATTAAATAACGGCAAAATAGTAAAGTCACTTTTTTTTTTCTTAATGCAAATACAATCATAAAAGATGACATATAAAATGGACCAGAGGGAGTACTAGTAACTTTAAAACAAGGTAAATTACCTGCTATAACAAATTAAAATATTTTGTTATCGTAGTCTTTGATTTTTTTCGATTTGCTTTATGGATTAATTTGGAACAGGAAAAACACCTTCGTTTGTGGTTGTTTGAGTGTAAAGAACCAAGCCATGATGCATTTGTACTAGGTGTGGCTGCAGCATGTCTTCTTGCAATTGCTCATGTTCTTGCCAACCTTCTTGGTGGCTGCAGTGTGTGTGCTACTCATGACATTAAGACAGCATCCCCAAGTAGGAAAATATCAATGGCTTGTCTTCTTTTTACATGGTACCTCTTCAACTCCTCCATTTGTCTTGTCACTTTGATTTATTTTTCCTTTACTTGTCATTACAATGAAATATTGGAGGGTGTTAATGATCGTTAAGAAAATAGATCTTAGATCTAACTTCACCTTAAAAGTTAGCTCCTCGAGGTAAAAGTCATCCAAGATTATATAAAGAAACAACTAATTTCCTCGATCATACATCAGGAGTGACTCAAACACATTAGTAACCTAAGGGAATAATCGAATGGAGGCTTTAAACTTAAAAAAATAAATTAATATATTTTCTTACAAATATTATTCTTCTATTTCTTTGGGACGTAAAATTATTTTTTTTAAAAAAATTATAATTGATTTTATTGAGTAATTTTTTTCAATTGATTATATAATCAATTTTCTTATGAATATTATTCTTCTATTTCTTTGAGATGCAAAATTATTTTTTAAAAAAATTATAATTGATTTTATTGAGTATTTTTTTTTCCAATTGGTTATATAATCATACTCTAAATGTGGCAAATTTATTCTAATAATTTTTTCTTTTTACATGAAATAAATAATTTTTACTGTAAATAGTACTTAGTATTTTTTCAAAAAAAATCTATTAACCTATTATTTTTTTTTGGTAAACTGTGAAGAAATTGAGACCCTTAGATATGGGCCTAAGACACTTGCTTTTTTCCTAACACTGTCAAACCATCCCCGGCAGACACGATCAAACATCATGCTTGTGTTTAAGGCTGGACATCTGAAGTATAAACAACATAATGTTGGCCCAACATGGGATAAGCCAAAGATATGGATGTTAAAGAATGAACCGTAAACCTTAACCAAAAAGGCTATGTAACTCATTAAAAAATCAATGAACACAAATAAGATGATATGTTTTGGTGTAAAATCTTGAAGAATCCTTGGCAGTGGATTAATTAAAAACACTTGTCCATGATTTGAGGCTAATTAACATGTTTACCCTATAATCAAAAGGACAAAAATCCATAAGAATAAATGAATCCTACTTTTTGACAAAACTACTGAAGAAAAAGACTTGAGAGTCAAGAAGGTATCCGTACATGTTTTAATTTCTGGTTTTTTTACAGGATCATAATGGCAATAGGAATGGGACTACTGATGATAGGGACAGTGGCAAACAGGAAGTCAAGAGCTTCCTGTGGATTTTCACATCATCACTTTTTCTCAATTGGTGGAATCTTGTGTTTCATCCATGCCATCTTTTCTGTTGCATATTATACTACTGCTTCAATGCTAATTGCACCATAGTCTAAAACAAAAAGGATAATCCATATAAAACATCGAGAAAAAAACGATTTCTTTCCCAAGGCAAACAAATGCTTTTTTTTAGATTGCAAGTTCATGCATGATTGTATACCTAGCTAGATGTTATTTTATTTTATTTTGTTTTGTTTCTTGGGCAACGTAATGAAAGTGTGTTGGTAGAGAGTAGAGCTCCCTGGATTAACTCCTATGATGGTGTTGTAGACAATATTATTGATAATCAATGTTCTTGTATTTTTTACAAAGTATGTTATTAGCCAACATCTGCTTTTGGGGTTGATATTCTTTGAGACGGGTCTTTCGAAAACAAGCTCTCTATCTCTATGAGGTAATGGGGTAAGGTTTGCATAGAATTTTACCCTCCTCAGACCCCACTTATGAAATTTCATTGGGTATGTTGTTGTTGGTGTTATATTATAAGCCGCACTTTAATTTCGCTTGCATTATATAAGCACTTCAAATCTAATTTCGCTTGTGTTATATAAGCACTCTCAAGTCTTGATTAATTTTTTAGAAAGGAGAAGGGCCTAATGCCTCAACTATTTGAATTAGTACAAAAATTACTTTTCATTTTTTTTTTTGGTCCCCAAATACCTTTGACGTCGGCCTTTTAGCTCAAAAATATTCTTTTTTTCTAATAATCTACACTCATAAGGTGGATAGAGGACAATATTATACCAAATCTCACAGTTTAAAGATATTTTAGGTCTTTTTTGTCAAAATAATTTGAAATAACTTAATATATGATTTTCTCTCTATCTCTATGAGATAGTGGTAAGGTTTGCGTACAAATTTACCCTCCCCAGACTCCACTTGTGAGATATCACTGGATATGTTGTTCTTGTTATGTTATAAGCCAAAATCATTTGGGCCGCACTTTAATTTTGGTTGTATTTTAGAAGCACTTTGAAGTCTGATTAATTTTTAGAAAGGAGAAGGGCCTAATGCGTCTTAACTATTTGAATTAGTATAAAACTATCTTTCATTCATCTTTTGGCTCCCAAATATCCTTGACGTCAGCCTTTTGGCTCAAAAATATCCTTATTTCTAACAACCCACACTCATAAGGTGGACGGAGGACAATATTATACCAAATCTCATAGTTTAAAGGCATTTTAGGCCTTCTTTATTAAAAGTATAACTTAATATATGATCTTATATGATTGACTTGATTTTCATCATGTATCTTGTCCATCATTTTAATTTTTTTTGTCAACTTAAACAAGGAAGAAAAAGGAGAAAAATAATGATAGATATTCATATAGAAATAATTAGTTCAATAAAGATGATTTAATTAAACATGTACATATATAACATTTTTCTTTTGTGTATATCCAAATTTCAAAATAAAAAGAATAAAAATAACTTTTTCTCATATTCTCATCCCCACCCGACCATGATAACAATATATATTAAAAAAATATGAACAAAAAAAATTATTTCTAATTTGAGTACCTAATATTCTAATTAAGAATAAGAGATTAAAAACAAATAAAACAAGGGAATGAACAACAGAACAAGACTATTGGATAATTGATTAAAAATAATTTATATTAAGAATTTTTTTTTTCAGATGAGCAGAGTCGAATACGCATTTTAGTTGGATTCCCAATTATGAATAAAATTAATAAATGGATGATTGATTTAGTGAAGGCTCATAGGAAGATATTAATGAAATTAATAGATTTCAAATCTTATTTTCAAATGTATCAGATCAAAATATATAAATCATATGTGATTTACTGATTTATCATTGATTGAGAAGGATTAGAATTTAGACCAATCAAATTGGACAATATAATAAATACATATTTAATGATTTTATTTAGGAGAATTTTTGAAAATGACAAATATGAGCCAAAAAATTAATATCAAGAATATTTTTGAGCTAAAAATTAACATCAAAGGTACTTGAGGGCTCAAAGGTACCAATTTAAATAGTTAGAATGATATTTTAGGCCCTTCTCCGCTTTTACAAAGGTATTGGTGTTCTAATTCTATTTAATTTAATTGAAGTTTTAAAAAAAAGCTAACTGCAAAATATAGAATAGAGTGTGTTTATGAGACAGCTCCTTTACGACTATAGACTTTACTTGTCATAAAAAACATTTAGTCCTAAATGGCTCCAACACAAAAGAGGATGATGTCCACTTGCGTTCACCACTTTCATTCGGAAAATGAGATATCTTTTAACCAATTAAGCGTGAAAATATTGAAAAACATTTTCCTAGATTTTTAAAGAAAATACAGGATTATGCTCTACATATATGAACATCCACCAGAAAATTCAAAGTTTTGCAGCTGCAAAGCAAACGGGAAAATTCCAGAGGCGGGAGTAAAAGAAACACAGTATACAAGATAAATGTGCATCAGTAAGTATCCAAATCCATCAACAAAGGTAAGTCCCAGCAAAGCAGCTTCACTTCCCCCAACAAAGAATGGTGCTAAGTAATTTTGAATGGACATACCATTAGATAGGAGATAAAAAGGATGTGCAGGAATTGGAACAGCCAGACAAAAGAGAGGCGGAAGTGTGATCAAAGGAAAGAGGATAGAGGACAGCAAATACAGAAAAGGATGAAAGTCCCCCCCAAGATTTACATCACGAAGGAAGAACGAAGATACGATGCCAAAGAAGTCTCCAAGAAACATCTTTCAGAGCTATGGTGCATAACAGAACAGTTCAGATATCTTTCTGAGTCTGCCAGGAAAAGGTATACAGAGAGAGAGAGAGAGGAAGCAACATACAATTAAAAAAGGAGCGCTGAACCGAAAAAATCTTAGAAAAGTTCCATGCGATAAAAACATAGTTCAGGATAGAATGATTGTGTAACAGACTATTATATGGAACTTGCTCAACATGTTCATAAGATAAAATGTCAAAGAGCTGATATTAAAACAAATTTATGATCTTATGTTTGAGACCTCTACAATGCACTAGTTTATAGGTTTGACAACACGATGATTAAGATTTTTAAGGGGTGAATTAAGTTGCATGGAGAAATAAGTTTTCAATCCCTAGTCTCTTGAATCAATGTAGAATTGGTTAAAACAGAACATAATGGAACCAAGAAATCTACACGAGTGATGTCAAACAGTTGAAATTAAACTAGCTAGTAGATACTGTAGAGAGATGTCTGGGAGATTTAGAGAACCCTTAGTTTGTCTTTAAGGCCTAATTATATTCAGTATAGGAATGCAATGGACCTGAACAAAATGAAATGGTTATTGAGAATTCATGTAACTGACCTCAATGGTTTTAGGATTGGCATATAGTTTGATCGAATGATGATAAATGCCAGCGCGCTGATATGCACAAACATATAAAGGTGTATGAGTGCGCATTCATGCGCAGCAGATATCTTAACAAGGAATGAATAGAGAATCAGCAGTTAAGGGAACACCTAATAAGGTGGCATGCTTCACTTGGCTAGTTGCACGACAAGCAGTTTTGATTAATGAAAAGGGGAAGATATTATGCTCCAGATGGCTTTTTGTGAATCTTAGGTAGAGACAATAAACAATCTTTTTTTGCATTGTAAAGTGACAGGAAAACTATGGCAGTGGTTCATTCTCCTGAGGGGTATTACATGGACCATGCTAAAGAATACTATAAAAGTTCTAGCATGTTCGAATAGAGATGAAATTAGTCATGGCACAAGGAAAGATGGAAGATTGTCCCCTGCCTCCAACTGGTGGACAATATGGAGGGAGAGACACTCAGAGATGTTCTGAAAACAAGAGCATTCCCTTCCAAAGCCTAAAAATGAACTGTCTAGTGATCTTTCACTGTACCTACGGATTAGGGGAGCTCTTGAGGGAGATATGTGATAGACCTCTTTTTTTCGCTGTCCCTCTACACTTTTGTTGTAATTACTACAGAAGTACACTATCAGTGTAACTTTCTCAATAAATTTAATTTATTTTAGATTTATAACAGGACTTGAAACATCTGGGATTGGACAACTGTCTACTCAGGAAACAACATTGCACTCTATATCAAAGGAAATATCTAGAGGAAACTGTAACTATCCCAGTAAAATGTAAGACTTACTAATGAAGATATGCCTGAACCTTGGAGGGACAACATCACAGCAATTTCATTCCTATTATCTAGATGCATTCTTCTCAAAAATCTTCCTTCGTTTTTTAATAAGCATATGACAGGTTCAACACAAGGTAAAAGGAAAGACATACAACCTCCCCCCCCCACTCCCCCAATTGGGAACAAAGTGAATCAACATTGCAAGGAGATAACATGTAGGCCAAGGACAACACAATCTGCAAAAACTGAGAAAGACAGCATTTAATTATATTTCTATCGGGAACAGGAAATGGTATATTACAGAGGACAAACCAGAATGTCTCCAGACATTCCATGTCAGCTGTTCCTAAGCTTGACTCCACCATACAGGGGATCATAAGATGCATGATAGCAATATATGGTGTCAATCTCACATAATAATTGGAATGCGTATGTATAGAGCCAATCACATCTCCATACCACACTAACAAATATAAGATATCATCCAAACCAGTTGACTAGTAAAACTAAAGAAGCAATAAAATTTATGAATTAACCTGAAAAACTAAATCTATCACATGGACTAATCATAAGTTCATCAACGCGAGAAGAAATTGTCTTGAGAATTGAGATACAAGACTATACGAAACAAAATCTAAAACTCCACAGAAACAGTATCACAACTTGTAGCATCAAATAGAACATGATCCATCAGCATCTAGTTACCTCTCATTGCATCAACCACCAATCTGTAATGCTCCGCAATCAAATATAAGCGCTTCACCATTAAGGCAGCTTCATCATCCTCCAGTTTCTTCCACTTATCTTCCAACACTTTAGCCTTGTCACCAGCAATCAAACTCATCTTCTCCTTCAAAAAACTAGCACCATTTGGATGGAGTGTAGACATTCCAGACATACTTTCAATTGATGCAGCCAAACGTGGATATTTGGAATGGAAATCCTGTTGATCACCTTTAACTGTATCCTCCTTAACCACCTCTTTTACAGCAACCTGTTTCTCTTCTTCCTTACGCTTCTCATCATCCTTTGGTTTACTAACCTTAGCACTTTTCTTAGGTTCAGAGCTCTTCTTAACCTCAACAGGCTTTTTAGCTTTGCCATTAGTGCTATTGTCAACATTCTCCTTAACTCCATTACTAGTACCAGGGGCGCCCCAAATCCTCTTTGAATGCTCAAAAACTAAAAAATCCTGACCCTTAGAGAAAACTGGGTCCTCACCATCTTTCACATGAGTCAAAAATTTCTTCTTTAACCTCCTAAGCTTGTCACTGAGTTGACTCTTTGAAACTTCAACATGCAACTTCCCCTTGATGAATTCATGGAAAGCAGACATATCGGCATTAGGTTCCATACCTTTTTGCGCCTTGTATTCAGCCATACCTTTGAGTAGAGCAAGCTGGTCTTCATCGCTCCACAGACTGCGAGGAGTAGCAGCTGCCTTCTTCTCCTCTTCTTCAACAATCTTTGGTTTCTTCCTCCTTGAGTCTTTCTCCTTCTGGGTCTCTTGCGGCCTCTTTGCTGCAGGTTTCGATGGGGCAGCAGCTTTCGCAGGAACACTCGGCTTCACGGTGAAGTCTGATGCAGAAGGGGAAGGCAAGGAATGAGCGGATTCCGATTCCGATTCCGATCCTGACCCATCTTCGCTTCCGGACTCAGAAGAAGGTTGGGGCTTTTGTGGGGTTTGAACTGGTTTTTGAGTGATGGGTCTCTTTTCAACTGGAGGGGCTGTCTTTGGTTCTTCTTCTTCTTCTTCAGTTTCTTCCTCAGATTCTTCTTCTCTTTCTTCCTCCCTGGATTCTTCTTCTTCTTCTTCTTCTTGGGATTCTTCAACCTGTTCTTGTTCTTCAGACGATGATGCAGAAGGAGGCTGGTCTACTAAGCGGGATTTGCTTTTGGGGGCCATGGCTTTTGCAAGCAAGAAGAGAGCTATTCGGCCGTCAGCTATGTCTATAGTGAGTCTTGAGGCCAAGGCAAAAAGTTGAAGGCCTTGTGTAGGGTTTTTCGATTTATAGAAAAGCCAAAATGTTTTAATCAATTGCCGCGCCTTCTACCATTCGATAATTACTTTGCCACCATTTAGAGATCTATTCCACGTGGGGTCTTTTTGACTAACACCTATGCCACAGTACTTAGGGTCCATTGGTTTGAACACAAGTTATGATGAGATAAGTTATAATGAGATTAATTATGTTAAGAATAATTTTTATTGTTCATTTGGTTTAAGATATTCAAACTACTATTTACAATAGCCTTATTTAGTAAATATTTATTTACTAACATACTCTTCACCTTATTTAGTTTTTTTTTTAAATTTTCTTTGCAAGCTTTAA
>DF363266.1:14372-26168 GCA_000787875.1 Solanum virginianum
ATTTACTTACTCAACCAATCTATCAAGATCCGAAACTCCAAAGTTATATCATGCCCAGAGTGAATATAGGCGACGATAATCGCATCGTGCCCAGAGTGAACGGACGCGACGATGCTCTCAACCTATATATCCCATAATCTCAATCCAACCCAAATATCTCAATCACCACATCTCTCAAATATAATAGATACCCCAAAATTGAATGGAAAGAACTAGTACACACAACAACTATCAAAAGTATATCAGAGAGTATATACATCACAAAACACCATAGAGCCACGCCTAACTAAGGCCAAGAATACCACAACCTTATCAATCCCCAGTGCCTAGAGAAAACATGGACAATTATGGTACATTATATATATGCAGGACAACTAGACTCTGTAGAGTTATGTCTATACCAAAATCAAGCCATAGTACAATATACAATTAATACGCGGTCTCCAAGTTAGCATATCTCTGTAGCAACAAGCAATGCGTGATCATACTGATGCAAGTCAAGTTAGTACACATACCTACCCTAGGAGCTAACTCATTTTTGGCCCGTACAAGGCCGCTTTCTGTGTAAAGTAACTCATAGAGCAGTATCGGTATAACCTAAGCTAAGGCCCAAAAGGCTAGATAATCAGAAGGATGACACCTACCAGAATCATATCATAACTCAGCAACCACAAATAATATTCTCTAAGGCAACCATATGCCGCCCCACTGAAAATGTGCCCCCTTCAACTAGATGTCAATCCCCAAGACTAACCCATATAACTAGTATCTCATCGCATATCACCCAGAAAGGCCATAGGATATAACCTACACCTCGCTAATAGGGTCACACTTCTATCTCTAACCCATCAGTGGCTCAATGTCAACGTATCTCGTATTACAGGTCACAAGGCTCCTTAATGGGTACAACTGTGATCGTCCTTAGGACATGGTGTATCTCTAGTCACTAACCAGTGACACAAGTACATAACAGATAGCAGTAGTACATAGGATCATATAAATCATAGGGCAACATAGAATCATGTTTAATCAGGAAGTTCTACCAAAAGTACTCAATAAAAATATAGATAACCACAGCCACATTATGCATATACATACTAACCAGATATGTATACTAGATTTAGCGCACAGGGTAGCATGTAATCACAGGTCTACCTCAATAGCTAGTATATTCTAGTAGCCTCAGACCACAGATACATACAAGCAAGAGTCAAGCTCAGTGTACATACCTGTCACATGTTCACAGCTCCAACCAACTTCTTTCAAGCCCTTTCGTAGTCATGTAATGTAAGAACTCAGGTAATATAGAAACTACAACTAACATAGCCCTTAATACAATAATGAATATCCTATATTATCATATATATACAACACACAGATCACATCTAGCCGTACACAACAAATATTCCACAACTCAATTCATAATCAGTATATTCCTATACATTCCAACTCAAATATGTAAACATTTCAGCTTAGTCTAGGGTTTACAGAAAGCCTAGCCTACCTAGAATCCAATATCTCTTTCTCTGACTCAATCCAACCAAGCTTGCCCCTCTGAATCATTTCTCGATATTGCTTAGATATTCAAAGATAAGTCACAAGATCATTACGACTGATTTGACTGTAAAATCTCAAGAAATGGGTAAAATTACATCTATTAAGACTAAAACAAGAAAAATCAGGGATCACGCTCAAAATCAAAATTAGTTCTTGTAAAATAATCCCCATAACACCCTGAGTCCATATCAGAAATTCGACCCAAAATGGAGCCCATAAGACTAAGAAAAGGCCCAAAAATGAAGTTAAAAACTATACTGGGAAAATATTCTTTTAAAAACTTTCTTGGATAAAATTTTCAAAAACTAGACAAAATCAACAAACAACCAGCATACCATAGCATCCCTCTCAGAATGTAGAACAATTTAGATGCAAATTTCACTTAATTTTATTAATAAATGACCGAGATATTGCAATGTAAAGTTTTCACTCTTTCCTTATATATCAACGAAGAAGAAATAGAGATTTACCTCAAACTATGTGTCAAATACCAAATATAGCTTCACCACGATGTTCTTTATGATAAATCGAGTCACATAGCCTTTTGGATCACTCAAATCGAATAAAAAATGAGCTCAGAATCGCAGTACAAAGTTGATAGGAATATATATATATATATATATATATATATATATATATATATATAAGATGCGCCACATTGTAGAAACGTGTCAGCTACTGTGGACATATATAAGTGTGTGTGTGTATATATATACACATACACTTATATATATGTGCACAGTAGCTGACACGCTTCTACCATGTGGCAGCACTTGGATGCGCCACATGGTAGTCCCAAATATAGGCCATGTGCCCCTCTCTTTTCATTCTTCCTTCAATCTCTTTTTTATCATTTTGGGCTCGTCTAGACTCCTATTTTTGCAAATAAACTGTGTAACCCTATAGATTTTGATGTTTTGGATTCAACGATGCAATCAGAATTTCCAATGAAGCTCCTACAAAAGCTGAGAGTCCCACTTCTTTATACGCAACTTGTAACAGAAAGCCTCAGGGGGGTCAAATCACATTCGGACATCCCTAGTATCAAACGAGGGGTCACCCTAGGCCAAAATTGATATTTTGGAGCTAAGTTTGATATCAAAATTATCATTTGGGCACAGTTCTCGAGAGCATTGACTAGTTTAACTATTAATCAGTTCTAGCGGCCAATTTCGCAATCCATGATATAATTACACTGTACATACTCCTAGCCTAATTCGACCATTCCGGAGCTAATGGAATTGTTAGAATTCTATTTCAAGGTTGTTTACTAGGACTTTACCCGAAATCTCATTTTACGAGTATACTTTCCTAGTTAACTCAAAAATCCACATAATTTCCGAATAAACTGACCAATAATCACCCCAAATAGTCTCGAGGTCACTATACACATGCTCAAATCAACACAATAACAACAAAACCATATAAATGACCCATAGGATCATTACATAATTATGAATATTTTAAAAATTGTTCTTTATTTATAAATCTACAGGTTGTTAGAAGCTTTCTTTGTTAACCATTGACTGCCTTCTCATGTGATTTTGTGTTGAATCTCTTCACCAGATATTGTTACTTGCTATCTTCTATCACGACCTAAGCCTGGCTCCTAGATATGACACGACAAATGAGAAGTCCGAAGATAACCCAAACAAGCCTCTTGTTCATAACATGTACACATCTTTGATTACGAAAGTAAAATAAATAACAACGAGAGATATAATAAAAAGGGAAGTAGGACTAAGGGAATATTTTCATAAACATAGAAGCCATAAGATGAGTCAAACTCTTAAGCATAAATACATCATAATATACAACAACACCTCTAACTTAGAATGAAGCGGGGGCCAAGACACTTCACGGGCTCACCCTCATAATAATAGGGATCCAACATAAGAAATATGTCTCAACATAGCATGAAATAAAGTAGATATCATCCTCGGAGTTGAGGACTCACCAAATCTTTCTTGGAGAACCAAACTAGTCACGTGGAGAAGGGTCCAAAGGAGCTTTGGTTCCTCCGTAGTGAAATTATGTAGGCATAGAGTATGCGTTAGTACATTTGAATGTACTAAGAATGCAGGATGCAATGCAACAAGAACCATATGCCATAATAACATGATACTTAGTCATATTCAATGAACATATGCTCAATATGGCATATATATATATATGCTCAAATCGTGCACAAACATGCATGAGATGAACCCAAGTAAACACCCACTCACCTTACCATACAACCTTTTTGGAGAGTGTAAACAATATCCCTATCTTATGACATAACCTTTTTTGGTAGGTGTTATAAGATGTCCTTACCTTACGATATAATCTTTTACGTAGATGCCATGATTTATTATACCTTACGACATGACCTTTTTGGTAGGTTGTCCTTATATTATGACATAATCTTTTAAGTAGGGACCATGACTTATTATATCTTACGACATGACCTTTTCGGTAGGTTATCCTTACCTTATGACATAAGTTTTTAAGTAGGGACCATGACTTATTATACCTTACGACATGGTCTTTTTGGTTGGTTATCCTTACCTTACAATATAATCTTTTATTAGGGACCATGATTTATTCAAACTTACGACATAGGCTTTTTGGTAGGTTGTTCTTACCTTACAATATAATATTTTAGGTAGGAACCATAGGTTTACATAGTGTACTCTACTTTGTCACTTCCATTGATGATTGCTCAAGAAAACTTTGGGTTTACATCTTGAAAACTAAAGACCATTGTGGTAGGTGTCTTTAAATGGTTTCAGGCTTCAGTTGAGAGAGAAACTGAAATTTATTTGTACTAATAACGATGGCAAATATTGTGGACCATTTGACGAATATTGCAAGCATCAAGGTATTAGACAGCAGAAGACTCCTCAACTTAATGATATGACAGAGAGGATGAACATGACCTTGATGAAAAAAGGTAGATGCTTGCTTTTTGAAGCAAAGTTGCCACTCTTTTTAGAGGGGAGGCTTTATTGACCATTGCACATGTCATTGATCTATCTCCTACCATGGCTTTGCAAAGTGATGTTCCAAACAAAGTATGGTATGACAAGGAGGTTTTCTATGATTATTTGAGGGTGTTTGATTACAAAGCATTTATAGATATGCCAAAAGACGAGAGGTAAAAGTTAGATGTCAAGACAAGATAGTGCATCTTTGTTGGATATGGCCTTGATGAATTTGGTTATAGGCTATATGATAAAATTGAAAAGAAGCTTGTGAGAAGCCACGATATTGTCTTCATGGAGAACTAAACAATTGAAGACATTGAGAAAGAAAAGAAGCTAGAATTCTCTAGTTCTGATGGCATGGTTCATCTTGATCAAGCTCCTCATGCAAGTGTGTATGATATTGGTGGGCTCGATGATCATGACGATGCCCAAGATTATGTTCAGGATCAACATGTTGATTTTGATACTAACAATGATGTTGTTATTGGTGATCCTCCTGCTTATAAAGTTATGGACGGATCAAATATTCCTCTCAGGACATCCACAAGACAATATGCTTTCTCATCTCATTATCCACCAAATGAGATGTGCTACTCACTGATGAGGTAGAACCTGAATGTTATAAAGAATCTATGGAAGATGAGCACATAAATTAATGGATAGAAGCCATGCAAGATGAAATGAAATCCTTTCATGAGAACCATACTTATGAGTTGGTGAAATTGCCTAAAAGCATGAGAGTTTGAAGAATAAGTGGGAGTTCAAAGCAAAAATTGAAGAACACAGCTAGAAGCCCAGATACAAAGCTAGTTTGGTTGTTAAAGGATTTGGTCAAAGAAAGGGTATAGACTTTGACAAAATCATTTCACTTATCATGAAAATGTCCTCCATTCGTACCATTCTTGGTTTCGCTATTAGTCTAAATTTAGAGATTACGTAGATGGATGTGAAGATGGCTTTCTTTCATTGTGACCTAGAAGAGGAGATTTATATGGAACGACCTGAGTGCTTTAAAGTAGATGTAAAAAGAATTTTGTGTGCAAACTCAAAAAGAGTCTTTATGGCCTAAAGCAAGCCCTTAGACAGTGGTATAAGAAGTTTGAATCTATTATAAGGGAGCAAGGCTACAAGAAGACTTTCTCAGACCATTATTTATTTGTACAAAAAATTTCTAATGATGCTTTTATCATCCTATTGCTGTATGTGGATGATATGTTGATTGTGGATAAGAATACTTCTAAAATTGATGAGTTAAAGAAAGAGTGGTGTAAGTCTTTTTCTATGAAAGACTAAAATCATGCCAAACAAATTTTGGGCATAATGATCACTCGCATCTCAAAGATGAAAGGAAGATCTATCTGTCATAAAAGAAGTACATTGAACGTATGCTAGAGCGTTTCAACATGAAAAATGCTAAGCCTGTTAGCACACCTCTTATAAGTCATATGAAGTTGAAAAAGAAGATGTGTCCAACAAGAAGAGAGGAAAAAGAAAGTATGACCAGAGTTCCATATTCCTCTGTGGTTGGAAGTCTGATGTATGCAATGTTATGCACTAGACCTGATATTTCTCATGCAATTGGTGTTGTCAGCAAATTTCTCAATAATCTCGAAAAAGAGCATTAGGAAGATGTGAAGTGAATACTCATGTATTTGAGAGGTAACTCAGATCTATACTTGTGTTTTGGAGGCTCTAGTTCAATCTTAAAGGGCTATACAGATACTGATATGGCAGGTGTCCTTGATAATAGAAAGTCCACTATTGGATATTTGTTTACTTTTTTAGGGGGAGCTATATCATGGCAGAGAAAGTTACAAAAGCGCGTTGCACTATCTACAACTGAAGCTGAGTTTATTGCGGCTATTGAAGCTAGCAAAGAGATGATATGGCTTAAACAATTCTTTTAAGAGCTTGGGCTACAACAGATGGAGTATGTCACCCATTTTGATAGTCAAAGTGCGATAGAATTGAGTAATAACTCGATATACCATGCAAGGATGAAACACAAAGATGTTAGATACCACTGGATTCGAGAAAAGATAGAGGACAAATCTATGCAGGTTGAAAAGATCTCTACAAATGAGAATCCTGCAGATATGTTGACCAAGGTTATGACAAAGGAGAAGTTTGAATTATGCAAAGAACTTGTTGGCATGAGCTCTATCTGAGAAGATGGAGACTTCCTTTCGATGGATGGGTTTGGAGGAGGATATTATTGATGGGTTCCATACCCATCCCCATTTGTCAAAAGAAATAGGATGCCAAAGTTGAAATTCACAGATGAAAGTTGTCAACCAATCAACCTCTCTTATTGACATTTTAACATTAGCCTATGCTATCAGTGACATAGGCATATTCTTTTTCTCTATAAATTGAGAGCCTATTGGCTCATTTTAAGAACGCACCAACACAAAGAGCCACAAAGAGAAAAAAATACATTGAGTATTTTTTTGTGAGGTGTACCATATATTATATAAGAAAGATAGTTTGTGAAGAAAAATAGAGTGTGAGTTATATTTTAGTAAGGTGAAAAATCAAAAGAGAATATTTCTTTTTGTCTGTGTAGAAGTTTTTTTTTTAGTATTGTACTCGTACCTATATAGTGTAAAATTTCTTACTATATATAGTGATATCAGTTGTTTATCTTGACCCGTGGTTCCCTTATTTAAAAGGGTTTCCATGTAAAAGTCTTGATGTCATTATTTTTCCATTTTATTCCTATTATTATTTTTTACCATATCTATTTTGTTTTTGTCCGCTTTTGTTTTCAACAGTTCTCTCTTGTCACCCCCCGAGAGAGTATCCTCGACGTAACCAACACCTAGAGACTATTGCCAGTCCTCAAGTAAATAACTTGGTCTCGTCACATTTATTCAAACAGTACACTCTAAAAAATCAGCGGAAGATAAAAGGAAGTAAATGGACACATCTCATCTAGTCTCAAAATAGTATCATAAAATAAAAGGCTAGTAGAAAAGAACTAGGTCATAGTATTATCAATCAAAACTCAGGCTCTAGTCTATGAAGCCTCTATCACTAATAGAAGGTACCAATGACAGACCCATGACTACCTCAATCAAAATAAATGCTAAGCAACTCTAACTCTAAAGCAAGATGAAGGTATCATATGAATCCTCCGAAGTAAGGGAGGCTCACCAATCTGCTGGACATCCAAAGATACTCAATAAAATGTCTGCTGATGATCTTTAACTCGTGTATCTACATCATAAAATGGTGCAGCACTATAGCGATATCAGTACGTGGAATGTATGGTATGTAAAATAGCTGAATAAAACCGAAACAGGTAGAATAATATAACAATAACATCAACTCAACTCAAAAGACTCAACTCATCTCAACTCATTAAAACATGCAAGTTTAAAGTAAATTGTGCTCTTTAGAATGTACATTTGAAAAGAAAAGAATAATTCTGTTAGAAATCTCATGCTCAATCAATGTTGCTTGGAAGTTTCTCTTAACCGACACAGTTCTCGGGTGACATTCCTCACCCACTCGGTGCTCAATAATACTCCCAAGACTAAATATGCACAACTCATCAATCAAATCAATCCTCTTTAAGACTCATATCTACTATCACCATCATCCATCAATGAATAACTATGAGAAAATATATTTACATTATCATCAATATGTACTCAAAGCATCATTTAAACTCAATGCTCAATTCAATCAAAACTCATTAAAACATCAAGTGTTTTCTTAGTAGAACTCATGCTTCAAAAATATCTACATATCATCAAAGCTCTTTCTCAAATTATTATTCATGGTCAAAAGTTATATTCATGAAAACTCAATAAAATACACTAAAAGAAATCATTGGTGTTTAACATGCTTAGTAGGACCACCAAATCTCAGTTTTTAAAATAATGTATAAAAGCAACCATAGTCCTCGATTTAGGTTCATGTGAATGAAGACATGAAGATGCATTCAACCAATTACTCAAATTCAAGAAGATCATCAAGGTATTATTGTATACAGGAAACTCATTAATACAATATAAATTTAATTCAAGAATTTAATCAACATAATACTTCAAGGATCATGTATGGGGACACATGGGCTCTTAACTTATCTATGACCATCTATGGGGAACATGGGAGAATAATCTCATGCTTTTTGTTTAGCCTTACATACCTGGTATGAAGTTTGACAATCAACTTCTCAAGAAGCTAGCCTCAATCCTTTGAACCCTAGCTCTTTCTCCTCCTCTTTGCTCAAGGTTTCCGCTTAGTTTTTGCGTAAGGGATTTTAAGCTAGGTTTTGAAACCTTTTTTAAGCCAAAAATAACTTATATTGATCGTGGATAAAGTCTAGGAGGGGTGGAAAAAAGTCTAGAATACCCCTCAAAAGATTTAAAATTTTGAACTTCATTGGAACAGGTCCACAATGCAGACCTATCGCGTACCTATGTATTTTTGGAATTCAATCCCATCGAAAAAAGCTAAATAAAGTAAGTGTGGGTCTATGACAGGTCTGTGTCGCAGCCCTAACACGTACCCTCAGTGTCTCGATTTTCGTATCAAAAAATTATTTTTTGATTCGATTATTCTAAAACCAGGTCGAGACTACTTTTTCACCCAGTTATTCGTGCTGATCGCAAATCTAGTCTCAATTTTTTTATTAAAGCTTGGAAAGACGTATTATGCACACAATTTCACTATAGAGGTATTTCGATAATTTCGCCGGGCATTACATCTTCAGTTTTCACTTTCCTTTGTTTAATTCATTTGTGTAGTAGTATGTATTATGAGTTTTCTGATTTCATATATTTGAGTTTGTCTTTATTAATATGTGTGATTTCTCGACTTACTATTAGTATGCATCGGTAGTGATTGTCATTTTAATTTCTTTTATTTGCCAAGTTGTTTGTGGTTTAGATGTGCTTGTTATGATTTCTTTTCTTTTTTTTTTTTTTGAAGAAAGAATCTCTTGTAGGAAGGTTGGCTAGAGATTTCTTGTAAAAACACTAGCCCTGTTGAATCTTTTTTGATTCTATGTATTATTCTCATTATACATATAAGGAAGGAGCCATATGGTGAAAATCTCACCTACGATTCTGGAACGGAGATTCTTTCAATTGAATGACGACCGTAATGAAATGTCGACTTGAACATTTTGTGTAGAAGATGGTCCCTTCCATGTAATGTAATAAGGAAGGTGATTGATTGTCCGTTCGTTCTAGCGTGTATTTTTTTGAACTTGGATGTTATGTAAGATACAACTAGGTATCATTTTGTAGGGGAGCACTTGATTGTTAGATGAAGGGAACCCCAGGCGAATGATCAATTGAGTGAGCTCAACGACATTTTAGCATGATCGACGACCTTTTATCATGTTGTATTTGTAATGATTAAATTCAAGTGTTTTTCGAACATTAAATTGAGACTTAGAGAGTAGTATGTATTAGGCTTGTGCTGACATGATTTCCATATTTAGTATATTCATAACTTTGAACTTATTTTTTCGCCTTACATGTAGTAAGCACATTCTCTGTGCAACCTCAACATCAAAGTGCATTTATTGCACTTTAAAATAGTCCAGAAAGGTAATATGATCTTTTAAAGTGTGTTATTGAAATTATGTTCATAGTTTGTTATAGCGGAACCTGGTCCGCTATAGTGAACCCCACACCTTCGCTATAGCGAGATTTCGTCCGCTATAGCAATCTCCACAAATTTTGTAAGCGAAACCTGTTCTGCTTTTGCGACACCTGCAAGGCGCTAGATATAAGAGATTTGGGGAAAATGGCTAAGTCTCCAATCCAAAGGTATTGGTTGTTGGCTATATGTTTGGTTTTCTTATTATATAATTAAGTTTATTTTATCTTGGTGGGTTTAGTTCTATTTTATGAAAATCGTACAAAACTATCCTTCATCTACCAATTAACTTCAAATAATATTTACCTTTAGGTTTAATAATTTCTTTATATTTAGCAATTCTCAGTTTAAATTTAGTTAATAAATTTATTTATGATGTGGCGCTCATTTGTCGGGCATTTTATGATTAATTAAATTAATTAAAAGATCTACCCATCTCCAAATCAAATCAACCCAGCCCAATTTTATTTAACCCATCTACCTAGAATGTGGAATCATATTGCTTTTGATGGCACATTGGTTGTATATCAATTTGTTAAAGTCATCCAAATAAAAGTTATGTGTTTGTTTATCGACTTCCTTAGTATTTTTGTTCAAATTGACGCGCTCGGTGTTCTCTCCATACTAGATTCACTTTTACGTTTTAGCAAATGGCTCAAAAATTCAACAACTGATGATGAAGACGTGTTCAATAAATGTAATACCATCTTGAGTAAAAAAAAAAGACTTATTGATTGTATTAGTATTTGTGAAAGACGAGAAATTGATGAAAGAAAATGAAGAATTTGAAAGATGTTGTGTCCAAGACTTTTGACTTCAACAACAGAAAATTCAGAAAAAAAGAGACAAAGGAAATTTGTAAATTAGCTTAATTTGGGGAGATGGGTTTAAATTAATTTGGCATGTGTCTGGTTGATTTGAGGTGGGTACTCTTAATTAGTTTAAATTAATTATAGGGTAATCAATTGATGAACCTATCATTAATTATTTGTAATAGGGGTGGCAAAATGAGTAAGTTATTTGGGTACGTATCCAGATTTACTCATTGTAAATGAGTTGGGTACCCAACCCATTTAAGATGGATAAAACTCATATTACTCATTTAAAAATAGGTAATTTAATGGATAATATGGATAAAAAAGACTCATTCATAAAGTAAACTAATTTTTTATTGGAAGGGGCTGGAGTAGATGGGGTAAGTAAATTTTTTTGAATTTTCTAAAGAGTAAATTAACTTTTTATCGGAAGAGACTCGAACCGGAGAGTGGGGGATAAATTTTTTAAAGAATTTTCTTTAATATTTTGAAGGGATAGGGGGATGTTCCCGGGGGGAGGGGGAGGGGGCGTAGGGGTAAAAAATATTTAGAATTTCTTTTTTAATAATAAATTAAATTTCTTTTTAACATTTTTTTTGCGTCGGTTTGGGTAGGGGGCGCTGGGGGCTGGGGGCTTTGGGGTGGAGGAGCAAAGGCTGAGGAATAACATAAAAGATTTGCTTTTGAAACTTTTAGCATGACGACTACTATAATATGGGTATTCACATTTATCCATTGGATAACTCATTTTTATCCATTTAAAATATGAGTCGAGTTATTCATTTTTACTTAGCTTATATTTGATCGATTCATATTCAAAACCCGCTCGTTTGTCA
>DF363266.1:38107-50722 GCA_000787875.1 Solanum virginianum
GTTTCATAATAGTTTGTATGATCTAGAGTACGTATGTTCCTCCTAAGTAAGGCTAGTCCAGATTTTCATCGACCGTCGGACCCGCGACACCCTTCTAGGCAAATTCTTGGTAACTTTAAAAGAATTTGGTATAAATAATATTTTGTTTTAAATTTGAATATTTTACTGATCTTTTAGATTTATAATAATGATTTTTATGCATATGATTCTGACGACTCTACTCGTGCCTATTATGATATCGTTCACTAGTTCCCAGGCCAGTTGTTATCATGCGTATTATGACATATATATATAAATTCCGGTGTTAGGCTGTATACGGCGGGTCGGTTTGCCCATGGGCCGGCTTTGCTTAGACTGGGGTTATAAGGCACTGGGCTTTTGATCTATGGACATTATGACTTATGAGTGCAGGACCGAAGATCGCCCTAGCTCACGTGGGTGCAGGCCGAAGATCGCCCTAGCTCACTTATTCTATGTTGGTATTATGTGACGGAGATTTCGGGGATTTGAACTTTCTGGCGATATGCGGTGGATGGCATATGCTTCGGAGGCCCTACCGATTCCGGTCCGTTAGGCATAATTTGGTATTTTAAAAAATAAACATTTTAATGTCTTTGGATATGCATTTGATTTTCGTACTCCCATTTTGACTACTGCTTTGGTTTACATTATGTACATTCTACTTTACATATTCGGTACGTATTTCGTACTGACCCCCATTTGCTTCGGGGCTGTGTTTTATGCCCGTAGGTACCAACGTACAGGTTAGTGATCCTCCAGCTTAGGGTTTCCAACTGCTATCTGAAGTGCTCCCTTGCTTCGGAGCGAACATTTGGTATATATACCTATTTATTATTTTGCATTTCCATACATTCGAGGGTTCGACGGGGCCCTGTCCCATCTTATGATTCTGTTGGTTTATTTAGAGGTCTGTGGATGCCTGTGTCTGTGGGTTGCACCAGTTTGTATGACTATTCGAGGGTACGACGGAGCCCTGTCCCATCTTACAATTCTGTTGGTTTATTTAAAAGTCTGTGGACACCTGTGTATATGGGTTGCGGTAATTTGTATGACTGTACATGTATGACATGTATGTTGAGCGGTTTTAACCGCCGTGATGGCCTTGTCGATCGTATATATATGTTTATACTGTTCTGCTGGATCTTTCTGCGTGTAGGGTATTTGGATTAATGTATAAACAAAGGAAACTCTACCAAAATTTCTGTAAAAATAATACATTTATTATAATCTGGTTTTTTGTTCGAGTTTGGGTGCTCCAATCGGGCACTAGTCACGGCCCATGGGCTGGGTCGTGACACATCCTTCTAGCCTAATTAGACCATTCTGAAGCTGATGGAACTATCAAAATTTCTTTTTTGAGGTTTTTTACCTATACTTTACCCAAAATGGACTTTCCAAGCTATAATAGACCTTTCAACACTGAAAATTGCACAACATCAAAAAAAATAATCAGCCAACCGAACTACCAGTGCGAGCAAGTCATAAGTGACATGGGGTCGCTATGGGAATTCTCCAACATATGAAAAAGATCCAAGAGCACATAAATGACATGGAGGGTCATTACAACATCCACAACTATAAAAACTTTCATCTGGGGAAACTCAAGGAAAATTGTAGTCTCACTGCCCAAAGAGACGAGGATGCTAGGCTCGCCTACTCCACCAAGCCTAAAGGCACCCTCACGAGGCAGTAGTTCCAAGGTAGAACTCTGTATTAAAAGAAACCTCAACATACCTCAAACCTTAAAAATTCTCCAATTCTTTCTACACGCCTATTCTCACCCACTGAACTAAGCGCCACTCAAACTATAAGACCAACCCGAAACCTCAAGTCATGCTGAAACCATCGAGGTAAACATGGAGATGCAGATGAAACCTGAGCAATCCTACCATCAGAACTACCTCTCTTAGACATCCAGATCTAACATCTCAATCCATAGGAGCATCTATGTCAATCTCTACCTATTTTGAACAATTTCACATGATCTGAATCCTGTCTACAAGTTTCATATCATAAGTTTCGGAGGAACCATACATATCTTCTGAATAACGAGGAATGACACTCTCAAAACAAGATATGATCCTATCTAAACAAGAATTAAAATCCATGCTTAGTCCTTAAAACCACAACTCAGGCTGAACTAATACCATATGAACTGCCCATTCCACTCCCGAAGATAATCACCCTGCCAATGATCACTTGCACCAAATTTAACTCACCTAACTTTTTATTGTCAAAGAACTTTTCGAAAGCTTACTCCATAAGTCTATAGGCTATTAACCCGTTAAAAGCTAAGCCCACCATCAATTTTAACTCAAATGTCCAACTTAAGACCTCATTTTCATAAAACAACCTTAAATCAATTAAAAAAAGGATGCTCCTAGACTAATTTTAATATTCTAAAGCTGATGGAACTGATTAGATTCCATTTAGAGACTCCTAACTCCGATTGGTACCAAAGACTACTTTTTTAACAACTTAAGCTTTAACTCAAAAACTCACACATTACTCATATTTTTCAACAAGACTCCAATACCAACCACATAAAATGATCAAATATGACTTGAAATAACTAATGAGAGAGGTAAAATGGTAATTTTCTAAAAAAAAAATTAAAAAATGATCTTTAGGATCATTACATCACTACTACTGATATTCATGTATGTAACGACCAACTTCTAGAGGTGAGGCAAAGCACACGATGTCGTAAATCATTGCATAACTCTTTCTATATTTTTGTTGTTTGTCTTTTGCTATTTGTGAAGCCGAATTCAATGTATTTTTGAGGTCGAAAATACTGACTTCGAGAAGTCGAAAATACTGACTTCAAGAAGTCAAAAGATTCCAACTTCTATCAGAGGTCGATATTTTTGAGGTCGGTATTCACTATTTTTTTTAGTATTGTGTGTGTGTATGTATGTATGTGTGTGTGTGTATATATATATATATATATATATATATATATAATTGTTCACTTTTGAGACTCGTACTCATTATTAGTAGCTTTGTACTAGTAACTGCTAAATTCTGAGAGTGATTTTATCTATGTATGTATATGTTTTTGTTGTAATCTTGTATCTTCTGTTGTTGATTCATTATTTCTACTTATTTCTGCCCTTAAATCTATTATATTCTATTCTTGATTATAGGTTGGCTTACCAGCTAGCGGAACATAGTAAGTGTCATCATGACTTGAGCGATTGTGTCATGACTTATACATTGCTTTATTTCATGTTTAGTAACTTTCTTGCTGAGTATATGGGTTGCGGTAATTTGTATGACTGTACATGTATGACATGTATGTTGAGCGGTTTTAACCGCCGTGATGGCCTTGTCGATCGTATATATATGTTTATACTGTTCTGCTGGATCTTTCTGCGTGTAGGGTATTTGGATTAATGTATAAACAAAGTAAGATAATGTCACGCCCCGAGAGGGCACCTTAGGCGTAACTGGAACTTGGAGATTATTGATAGTCCCCAAGCAAACCACCCAGTCCTATCACACTAGTCCAATCATTAAATTAGAGGAAGACATTCAAGAGATTTAAGAGATACTATCAGTGGGATAGAACTATCAACTTTGTCTATCACATGAAATAAGATTAACGAACAAAAGTCAGTCTAAAAAATGGAAAAGGGAAAAAAGAATCCCCAATATCAACCATCATCATTCTACATCTATGAAGCCTATATAGCTACTATTTAAGAAGGTACCATGACAGGCCATGGCTACTATAATCCAATAAAAGAACTCAAAGAGAATGAAAGCAAGTAAAGATGTCCTCCTGAAGGCAGGGGAGGACTCACCAAATCTAGGTCAAAGAGCTCTGAACCTCAATGATTTGCCTGCAGAAGTCCTCTGTCTACAGAATCTGCATCATAAAATGATGCAGCACCAAAGGGGCATTAGTACGTGGAATGTATTGTATGTAAAACAGACTAAAGTACACAATGTGGGCTAATGGCATGTGCTCATCAATCATTCAACCTCAACTCAGAGTAAGGAACATGACTCTATCACATAACCATCCATCAAGACATCATACTCACATCAATCTCAGAGTACTATCAACAGAAACCTATCTGGGAGTTTTGATAACCGACAATCACCACCTATGAGCCAGTGATAATACAACAAAAAGATATCATTGTTATATCCACCCAATACCTTGTCGGGGTAAAGGATGAGTCTATTAGGCACCCTAAAAGAAGTCTATCAAGTCCTTTGTAGGACAAAGGAAACATTAGCTTTCACGGTCCAATCCTCTCCTATGCTGGCCATGTAGTTAATGAGTGCGAGTGAGACTCACTCTTACCCATTTCGATGCTAATACTCCTTCCAAGACTCGACATGTTCATAATTCTATCAACATCAGGTTCGTTATACAACTAATCTCCCTTCAGGCAGAGACCTCATCTCATCTAACATCCTATCAACTTAAGGAATTGAATCTTCCTTTCAAAACTCTATCAGAATCTCATTCAAACCTCAAGGACATTAATTTCATTTACTTCAGTCATCACAATACCCATCTTAAGACTCAGACCACGACAATCAACACATTTAGATAGTCCAAGCTCTAGACATCACCCCTAAGTTCATTCTTGAAAGCTTTAGCAAGGAATTCAGGTAGGGCAATTACACAATCATACAATAATACATACAAACAGTTAGTTCAGAGTATGATGATCATCAGTTTAAGAAAATATACATAGAATTTAGTGAAAATCTTTAGTATAACATTCAATAATTGTATACAAGACCCATCAACTATCAACTACTCAACTTAGACCAATCAAGGGGTACATAGGAGACTAATCTCATGTTCTGGGTAGCTTTTACATACCTAAGATTGAAGAATTCCAACTCTTCCTTAAGAACTTGGACTCAACCCCCAATCCTATGAGCTTTCCTGTCTCTTCTCTTAAGGTTTTCTTGCATAGAACCTATGAAGTATGGGTTTTCAGAAATGCTTTTGTACTAATTTAGGCTTAAAAATATGTTTCGGGGTATTAAAATAGGTTAAGAATACCCAAAATACCCTTCCCAAATTTAAAAGAAAATTCATCACCAAAATTATACTGGTCCACAACGCAGACACATCGTGCACTAGTGTATTTTCAGTAATTTTGACCTTCGTCAAAATTTGAAGAAAAAACATAAGTGTGGATCCGCGATGGGTTCGTGTCCCGGCCTTGTCGCGCACCCTCACTGTTTTTGGTCAAACTTTCAAAAATGTATTTTTGGACTCAGTTGGTCTAGAATCGGGTCGAGACCATTTTCTCACTTGATTTTTCACTCTGATCGCAAATTTGGTCTTAGATTTCCCATTAAAGCTTTGGAAGATGCATTATGCGCACAATTACAATTTAGGGGCATTTCAGTAATTTTACAGGGTGTTACATCATCTACCCCTTGGGACCATTCATCCTCCAATGGAGAGTAAAGATAGAATAAAAGCACAAGTAACCTCCAAAACTCATCTCATTCCTCACTCGGGAACTCTCAAACTCTCAACTATCCATCACTTATCTATCTTTGTCCTAGACTCCAAAATATAATTGGATTAAGACATCAACTCAATAAAAGGAGACATTCAATAACGTTAAGGATAGGGACATTACCTTCAACATCGTCATCAATTGGCATAAATAGGTGTGCATATTTGAGTTTCATTGCTTGCTCAGCTTCCCATATAGCTTTTTCAACAAATTGATTCTTTCATAGAACTTTGATGGAGGTTATCTCTTTGTTCCTCAGCTTACGAATTCATCGATCAAGGATTTGGACTGGAATTTCTTTGTAAGATAAGCTATCCTTCACTCTCGTACTCTCAATAGAAATTACTAAAGCCAGATCTCCTAAACACTTCTTCAACATTGAAACGTGAAACACCAGATGAACTCCATCTAGCTCGGAAGGCAAGTCTAGCTCATAAGCGACCTTCCTAATCCTCCTCATAATCTGATACGGTTCGATATAACATGGACTCAACTTCCTCTTCTTACCAAACCTCATGACACCCTTCATGGGTGACACCTTTAAGTACACCCAACCATCCACCTCAAACTCCAAGTTCTTTTCTCCTCACATCCGTATAAGACTTTTGGCGGCTTTGTGCTGTCTTCAACCTTTCTCTGATGACCTTTACCTTCTCCATAGACTAGTGGACAAGATCAGGTCCGATCAACTTAGCTTCACCTACCTCAAACCAACCAATCAGTAATCTACACCTCCTCCCATATAATGCCTCATAAGGAGCCATCTAAATGCTAGCATGGTAGCTATTGTTGTACGCAAATTCAATCAACAGTAGATAATCATCCCAATTCCCTTTGAAGTCGATGACACACAATCTCAAAATGTCCTCCAAAGTCTGAATGGTGCACTCTGCCTATCCATCCATCTGTGGGTGGAAGGCTGTGCTCAAATTCACTCTCGTACCCAATCCCTTCTAGAAAGATCTCCAAAATTGGAAGGTGAATTAAGCTTCGTTGTCCAAGATAATGGACAAGGGAACCCTGTTCAACCTCACAATCTCATGAATGTATAGTCGCGCATACTCTTTAGTTGTATTAGTTATCTTAACTGCCAAAAAATGGGTTGACTTGGTCATCCTATTAACAATCACCCATATCAAATCATTCTGCTTTCAGGATCTTGGTAGGCTGGTAATGAAATCCATATTGATAACCTTCTATTTCCACTCAGGAATTTCAAAGTTCTGAGCCAATCCACACGGTCTCTGACGTTCAATCTTGGCTTGTTGACAATTGGGACATTTAGAGACAAAATCAACAATGTCCCTCTTCATTCCATTCCACCAATAGACTTCTCTCAAGTCGTGGTACATCTTTGTAGAACTAGGATAGATAGAATATCTGGAGAGTCCCTCTTCATTCCATTCCACCAATAGACTTCTCTCAAGTCGTGGTACATCTTAGTAGAACCTGGGTGAATAGAATATCTGGAGCTATGAGCTTCACCCATGATCCCATCTCAAACACCATCAACATTGGGTATACATAGTCTACCTGGTATCTTAACACCTTATCTCCCCCTATGGAGAAAACCATCACCTTCTGCTTGTGCACTGCTTCTTTAAATTAGAACAAGACAGGTCTTGGTCTTGCTTTTCTTTCACTTTTGGCACTAAGGATGAGGTAAACCCGTTCTAAACATTGACCCCACCTTTGTTGTTCTCCTCAAGTTGCATTCCTAGTCAAGCCAATCTATGCACTTCCTTAGCTAGTTCTCTTTTCCCTTCCTCCACATGGGCAGTGCTACCCATGGACATCCTACTAAGAGCATCAACAATAATGTTAGCCTTACCTGGGTGGTAGAGAATGCTCATGTTATAATCCTTGTGCAACTCCAACCACCTCCTCTGTCGTAGGTTGAGCTCCTTCTAGCTGAATACGTATTATAGACTCTTATGGTCAGTGAACACATCCACATGCACTCTGTACAAATAGTGATGCCAGATCTTAAGTGCGAATACCATTGCTACCAACTCGAGATCATGAGTCAAATAATTCTTCTCATGGATCTTAAGTTGTTTGGAAGCATAAACTATCACCTTCCCTCTCTGCATCAACATACATCCCAATCCAACTCTGGATACATCACAACAGATCATGAAGTCTCCCGTCCCATCTGGCAAGGTCAAAACTGGTGCTATAGTCAATCTAGTCTTCAACTTTTGAAAACTCTTTTCACATGCCTCAGACCTCTGAAACTTGGCCTTCTTCTGAGTTAGCTTAGTCAATGGTGCTGATAGAGAAGAGAAACCCTTAACAAATCTGTGATAATAGCCTGCCAAACCCAAGAAGCTTCTAATTTCTATCGGAGAAGTTGATCTAGGCCAATTCCTAACCGCTTTAATCTTCTGGGTGTCTACTCGAATACCATCTCCCTAAATAACATGGCCTAGGAAAAGTCACAGGCTTGAGCCAAAACTCACACTTTGAGAATTTTGCATATAAATCATGGTCTTTGAGAGTTTGCAAAACCACTCTAAGATGATTAGCATGCTCCTCTTCATCCTTTGAATACACCAGAATATCATCAATAAATATAATTACAAACATATTAAGATACGGTCTGAATACCCTGTTCATCAAATCCATGAAAGCCGAGGGTGCATTCGTCAACTCAAAGGACATGACCAAGAACTCAAAATGACCATACCATGTCCTAAAGGCTATCTTTGGAATATCGCTTTCCCTCACTTTCAACTGATAGTAACCCATAAGACTTTTGGCGGCTTTGTGCTCCTCACTTTCAACTGATAGTAACCCGATCTATGGTTTATCTCAGAGAAAGAAGTAGCACCCTGAAGTTGGTCAAATAGATCATCTATTCTGGGGAGAGGATACTTACTTTATTATGACCTTATTCAATTGTCGGTATCTATGCATATTCTAAGAGACCCATCTTTCTTATGCACGAATTGGATAGAAGCATCCTAAGGAGAGATACTAGGCCTTATGAAACCTTTCTCTAACAAGTCTTTCAATTATTCTTTCAACTTTTTCAACTTTGCAGAGGCCATTCTATAAGGTGGAATTGAAATGGGTTGGGTCTCAGAAAGAACATCAATCCCACAGTTAATCTCCCTATCAGGAGAGACTCCACGTAGATCATCAGGAAACACCTCAGAAAAATCATTTACAATTCGGACTAACTCAAGAGAAGAAGGTTCAACATCATCTGACTTAACTCGCACGAGGTGGTAAATTCAACCCTTAGAGATCAACTTTCTGGCTCTAAGATAAGAGATAAACTTGCCCTTAGGTACAATAGAACTCCCTTTCTACTCTAAGACAAGTTCATTAGGAAATTGGAACTTAACAATTCGGGTTCTACAATCAACAGAAGCATAACAGGCGTGAAGCCAATCCATGCGAAGTATCATATCAAAGTCAACCATATCCAATTCTACCAAGTCAACTAAGGTATCTCTCTGATAAATGGACACTATGAAATCCATGTAAACCCTATAAGCTAATATCGACTCACCAGTAGAAGTAGAGACAACAAAAGGTTCAAGCAAACACTCTGGGAGAATCTCAAACTTATTAGCCACATAAGTAGTCACAAAAAATAAAGTGGCACTCGGTCAAGCAATGCATTATAATCAAAAGTAAGGACTCGAAGCATACTCGTAACCACATCTGGTATAGCCTCCTAATCCTTTTGATTACCCATAGCATAAAGGTGGTTCGTCCCACCTCCTGTACCAATAGTAGTACCCCTCTGATGATTATCTACTGGAGGTGCTGCGGAGGACTGTGCTCTGTTGCTCCCTTCACCTCGCCTCCTCTTTGGACACTAATAACTGAAGTGACCAGTTTGTCTACATGAATAACAAATATCTTTGCCCACATAACACTCGCCCAAATGAAGCTTACCATGCTTGTCACAAGGTGGCTTTCCCCTCGCACCTTAGGTCACACTAGCCTGAGATTGGGCACCCTGAGCCCTGAAATTCTAGTAACCATAAGATTTCTGCTCATACTTGTTTGGCTGAACGGGTGCACTTGCTATAGAAGGTGCATGATGAGATGATCTTTTTGGGAAGTAGGATTTGTCACGGTTATTTTGCCTCTGCTGGCTATGGTCATGCCCAACTGATTTTTCCCTCCTGTTCCTCTAGCCTTCTCTATCTCTTTTCTTATCCTTCTCTGTCTGTTAGGTATACACCATGATTTTGGAGATGTCCATGTCGGGGATCAACAAGGCTGCTTTGTACTCCTCCTGGACATGTCTGCCCAGGCCAGACATATACTTCCTCATCCTAGGTCTTGCACCATCTTCGGAGCATACCTAGATAGCTTAATAAACTTAAGGTTGTACTCCTTAACCATCATCCCTCCTTGGTTCAAGTTCACAAACTTGTCCACCTTAGCCTCCCTCAACTTTTTAGGGAAGAAATGGTCTAGGAAAGCATGTTCAAACTCTTCCGATTCTGCAGGCTCCGCATTCTCACCCCTACTCTCCTACCATTAGTTGTACTGCATATTAGCAACGTCTTTCAGCTTGTAGGAAGCAAGTTCAACTCCCTCAATCTCATCAATATGCATAGCTTTCAAGACCTTATCTGTTTCATCAATAAAATTCTATGGGTCCTCCTTCACCTTCGACCCCGTATACACTGGCGAGTTCATCCTCATGAAGTCTCTAAGTTGAGTTGCTGCTGAGGGCTCTTGTGAGCTAGAACTAAGAGCTTGAGGACCTTGGTTGTTACTCTGGGAGGCCACCAACTGAGTCAACATAGTGTTGGCTCCCCTAAACTCTGTCTCGATGCTAGAAGCTGGCTAGGGCTGAGTAGGGGGCGCCTGTGGGACCTCAGTAGTCCTAGCAGCGCATCCCCATCTCCTTGCCTCTGTCTAAACTGGGACTTCTGGTCAATCATTCTCAGTAGCTGGGGCTGAGGCATCTCTCTGAGCGGCTATTCTCTTTGGCGGCATTTTCTGTAAACGTGTAATGCACGAGTTAAAATGAGATTTCCATAAAGTTAAACTCTATTGCACGAATTTCAGATCATAGAAGAAGGGTAACACTTCCTATTGTCCTATAACCTTCTACTTATGAAGTATGGTGCATAACACACCCATAAATAAGACTCTACTAGACATGGTTTCATAGACTCCCAAGGACACTCGAACTCTGGGTTCTGATACCAAATTTGTCACGTCCCGGGAGGGTACTCTAGGCGTAACTGGCACTAGGAGACTATTGATAGTCCCCAAGTGAACCACCTAGTCCCATCACACTAGTGCAATCATTAATTTAGCAGAAGATATTCAAGAGATTTGAAGAGATATTATCAGTGGGCTACAACTATCAACTCTGTCTATCACATGGAATAAGATTAACAAACAAAAGTCAGTCTAAAAATAGAAAAAGGGGAAAAAGAACCCCCAACATCAGCCATCATCAGTCTACATCTATGAAGCCTCTATAGCTACTATCTAAGAAGGTACCATGATAGGCCATGACTACCACAATCTAATAAAAGAACTTAAAGAGAATGAAAGCAAGTAAAGATGTCCTCCTGAAGGCAGGGGAGGACTCATCAAATTTGGGTTAAGGAGCTCTGAACCTCAACAATTCGCCTGCTAAAGTCCTCGGTCTACAGAATCTGCATTATAAAATGATCAGCCCTAAAGGGGTGTTAGTACGTGGAATGTCATGTATATAAAACGGGCTAAAGTAAACAATATGGGCTATACAATAATAAATGACATTAGCTCATCAATCACTCAACCTCAACTCAGAGTAAGGAACAAGACTCTATCACATAATCATCCATCAAGATATCATACCATCACATCAACCTTAGAGTTTGATAACCGACAATCACCACCTATGAGCCAGTGATGATACAATGAAAAGATGTCATTGCCACATCCGCCTAATACCTTGCCGGGGTAAAGGATGAGTCTATCGAGGACCCTAAAGAAGTCTATCAAGTTCTCTGCGGGATAATGAAAACATCTAGTTTCTCAGTCCAATTCTCTTCTATGCTGGCCACGTAGTTAATAAGTGCGTATGAGACTCACTCTTACCCATTTTTGTGCTAATACTCCTCCCAGGACTTGACATGCTTATAAGTCTATCAACATCAGGCTTGTTATATAACCATCCCTCCCTTAAGTGGGGACCTTATCTCATCTGGCATCCTATTAACTCAAGGAATAGAATCTTCCTTTCAAATCTCTATCAGAATCTCATTTAAACATCAGGGACATTAATTTCATATACTTCAGCCATCACAATACCTATCTTAAGACTCAGACCACGATAATCAACGCATTCAAACAATCCAAGCTCTAGACACCCCTAAGTTCATTCTTGAAAGCTTTAGCAAGGAATTCAGGTAGGGTAATTACACAATCATACAATAATACATATAAGCAATTAGTTCATAGTATGATGATCATCAGTTTAAGAAAATATATGTAGAATTTAGAGAAAATTTCAGTATAACATTCAATAACTAAACACAAGACCCATCAACTATCAACTACTCAACCTAGACCAATCAAAGGGCACGTGAGAGAAAAATCCCATCTTCTAGGTAGCTTTTACATACCATCGATTGAAGAATTACAACTCTTCTTTATGCACTCAGACTCAACCCCCAATCCTCTAAGCTTTCCTCTCTCTTCTCTTAAAGTTTTCATGTGTAGAACCTATAAAGTATGGGTTTCCAGAAACTCCTTTCATACTAATTTAGGCTTAGAAATGTAATTTGAGGTATTAAAATGGGTTGGGAATACCCAAAATACCCTTCCCGAATGTAAAAGAAAATTCGTCACCAAAATTACACTGGTCCACGACGTGGACCCATCGTGCACCTATGTATTTTTAAGAATATCGACCTCTGTCAAAATTTGAAGAAATAAAATAAGTGTGGGTCTGCGATGGGTCTGCGATGGGTCCGTGTCGTGGCCGTATCACGCACCCTCACTATTTTTGGTCAAACTTTTGAAAATTATTTTTTGACCCGATTGCTCTAAAATCGGGTCAAGACCATTTTTCCACTCGATTTTTTGCGCTCATGCAGATTCGATCTTGAATTTC
>DF363265.1:1429-36241 GCA_000787875.1 Solanum virginianum
TCTGACCTCATATTCTTGTTCAGGGGATCAAAATTAGGGGGAAAGGGTCTAACCCCGATTTAGGAGGGAAAGATTAGCAATTATGAATTTTCAAAGTGTGATTTCCAGTGAGCATTTCGCATCGCTTCCGCGATGCACACCAGTACAAAAATGTTTCTTTTTTTACTCAAACATGTTTTTACCTATACTTAGCCATATTTCACCCTCATATCATCCAAAACATTCCTCAAAACTCACTCAGACACTTAGCCATATTTTTCACTCCTAAATTCAAGTCTCAAAACCTCTTTCGGATATAAGGATTTCCTTCAAACTTCAAGCCTCCATTCTCAATCTTCATCAAGAGTTTCTTCAAAGCTAAGGTATGTGGGTTTCAACTATTGGGTCCTTTCACCCATGGTTCCCTAACCTCCTTTCTACTTAATTTGCATGATTTAAAATTGATTTTACAATTGGGTTTACTAGTATAAACATGTCTATGAACTATGTTAAAGCTATGTAAAGTAGGAAGGAGCATATGTATATGATATAATCTATATAAAGTATTGCATTAGACCATGCCCGATCCGGGGGAGCTAAGAGCCCGGACAACCTTGTCGGGGGGTTTGTACCTTGATAACCGAGGTGGGGGTTTGTACTCATCAATCATATGAGGGGTTTATACTTCTCCACCAGGGTAATAAGGTAAAATTATCATCAACCATGTGAGGGGGCTTGTACCGCACCACCAGAGTGATGGGGTGAGACCATCATAAACCAACCAAGGGGTTTGTACTTTATAAATCTAGCTTGGTCTCTTGTACACATACGATATCCTATATGAGCATGAGTTACTTAAGCATGTTTTACTTGAGCATTGGTCATACATGCCATATTGTTATATGATGTCTATTGCCTATTGTTATACATTTTGACTATGACACCTATCTCGTGTTGCATTGCATCATACATACTTAGTACATTCAAATCTACTAACGCATACTCTTGCCTACTCAATGATATCACTATGTAGGAATCGATGCCCAAGTTGATCATCCTCCTTCTCCATGTGGCTAGTCGGTACTACTCAAGCTAGTTGGTGAGTCCTCCACTTCGGGGACTTTAGTCTATGTTTCTCTCACATGGCTAGTTTGGTACTACTCAAGCTAGTTGGTGAGTCCTTCATTCTGGGGATGTTTATCTATGTTTCTCTTTGTATATATTGAGACACTCATCTTTATGTTCTATTTTGACTATGAGGGTGAGCCCGGTTGCTTTATCATGGCCCCTCGCTCGTATCTAAGTAGTAGAGGTGTTTGTTGGACATGCTATGTATCTTTGATATAAGCTTGATTCTTTGTCTCTTGACTATGATGTTATGCAAGCTCTCCCCTTAGTTCCCTTTGCCCCATTATTACTCTTTATGTCTTGTATATGCTTTCGCGACCAATGATGTGTAATGATAAAATGGGATTTAACTGAAACTATAACTATTTTTGGTTTTAGAGTCCAATTAGTTGTCAATCACTATGCATTAGTCAATTAATCATAATTAATTTTACATTAAAGCTAACCCATAATTAATTTTCACATAATTATTTTTTTTCTTTTCAAAATTATCTCTCCTTTTCCAAATTATCACACAATTATTTCTTTCCTTTTCAAAATTTTCTTTTTATTCTTTGTTCCAAAGTTTTTCCTAAACTAATTTCATCTGTTTGATCAGTGAAAATTTGTAATGGATTCTCAAACAACAAGCGATGATTGCAATATTCAACAAGTTGAATCCATTGAAAAACATTCACAAGAAGAGACGGAGGTCATCAAAAATGTAGCTTCAACTTCAAAATCCAAAGTTTTAAAACGACATGCAAAAAAGGACAAAAGAAAGAGTCCATTATCATTCCCCTTTTATTGTCGAAAGCGATGGATACAAAAGCAATGGTATAGTTGTTGGTGAAAATATTTTGTTCATAAATTTGATTGAGGCAATGTTGGCTGAACTAGATGCCAACAAAAGAAGAAAAAGATGTGTCTGCCTTTGGTTTTTTTTATATTGAACAGATATGTTAAATATTTTGGTACTTCTACCACTGTTATTTTGATGTTGAATAACAATGTTAATATTTTTTGGTATTTTTCCGGTTAGTATTTGCAGTAATCATAAAAATTTCAATCTCTGTTTTTTACATAAGTTTTTTTAGCAGTTAGATTTATTTACTTCATCATACCTATATGCATATGTTAAGCAAAATTTTACACACATGATACTTGAACCACTCTTCAATGTAAATTCTTGATACTTGCTTCAAACAAGATACATGACTGCTAAATCAAATTTTATTTTGATATCTGATCATTATGAATATATCAGGTATCAAATAGTATATCGTCTGTTGTTTGATACTTATTTCAATCTTTGTTTAAACCAGTAACTTTGTGAATTTAATTTACAATTTTTTTAAAGAATTCGTTCCAGTTTCCAGATTATTCAATAGCTCTGAACATGTGACTTTAAAATGAAGAAACAAATTATATATATTCAAGTTGTCACGACCCAACCTATGGGTCGTGATCAGTGCCCGATTGGGCACTCAGACGCCACTGCTAAGCCAGAATCTAATTATAATTACTGACTTATTTACAGAAATTTTGGTAGAGTTTTCTCTTTTTTACTGACTACCCACCTGCATACAAAAAATCCCAGCATACAGTACAAGCATATATATATATATACATGCGGGCCGACAAGGTCACCGTTGCGGTTAAACCCCCCAACATACACAGCATACGTACATAATATACAAACTGACATATCCCACACTCACAGGAGTCCACAGACCTCTATACAATCAGACTGAATCAAAAGACGGGACAGGGCCCTATCGCACCCTCAAATGGGTATGATACAAAATAAAGAAGTATCACGTATACCAAAATAGTTGCTACGAAGCAAAGGAGCTCTTCAGAAGGCAGACAAGGATCCTAAGCTAGCAGCTCGCTACTCTGTGCGTCTGTACCTGCGGGCATGAAATGCAGCCCTCGAAGAAAAGGGATCAGTACGAAATACGTACCGAATATGTAAAGCAGAAAATACAAACAGTAAACGAGAGTAATAATCCAAACAGAGGTATAAAAGGTCAAACTCATATGCAAATGTCAAAGGAATATTTCTTTTATCTTTTTAAAATATCACACTAATGCCTAACGGACCGAAATAATGGCGACCTTCAAACTCTCGCCATACCACTGCCTCACACCAGAAAGTTTACATCTCTGAAGTCTCCAACACAAGTCCCAAATATAGTATAGGTGAGCCGAGGTGAGTGAGGCCCAGCACTCACGTCATAGGATAGGTGAGCCGAGGCGAGCGAGGCCCTGCACTCACGTATCATAATCCAGAGGTGACATCATGCCGCTAAGTGAGCCGAGGCGAGCGAGGCCTAGCGCTCACGTGAGCTGGGGCGAACGAGGCCCAGCGCTCACATGTCATAATGCCAACATACCCAAAACTCAGCTCCTTATGTCTCTAAACTAAGCAAAGCAGGTCCATGGCCAAATAGACCCGTCGTATCCAGCCTACTTCGAAATATATATATAGTATAATACGCATGATAATAACCGGCCCAAAAACCGGTGAATGATATCATAATAAGCACGAATAGAGTCGTGAGAATCATATGCAATAAAAACTATTACCATAAATTCCAAACATGAGCCAAATATTCATATGCAAGGACAAAGTCATATCTGAGATCGAAACAATAATTATTATACCCAGTCTAAATCATACACACTTCTACGGGACATTTCATAAATTCGGACATGGCATTTAAACCCAATAGTGCAGACAACTAAGTACTACTATTCACTTTACACTCTTCATTTTCCTACAGATTCCCTGGACAACAAGGCAGACAAACTATGACTTCTAGTTCTTCAAATCTAAAGCACAAATAGTTGTCAGAAACCTATATATCATATAGCACACATACTACAAAGACCTTCTGATATATTATCTACAAGCATGAGGCTGATCGGATCCATTAATCTTAAATCAAGGTCCATACTTTAGATTTAAAGATTTGAAACATATGACAGGATACCACTATCCCAAGTACAAATTAAATAGCTTACGCCACAAATTGTTTACTCTGTACTCTTACTATCTTTAGTTGTACCACCATGTTACCATAGTAAGGTATAAATCCTTGAAATAAAGAAATGTTTGAAAGGAGGGAATAATCACCTATTTCCTACCTACTTTTTTTTTAAAATAAAGAATGATCACCAATATTTAATCAACCATCCAGGACCAATATAAGTTGAAATGATGTCAAGTGCCATAAATTGGTTCACCAAGCTGAAAATCTAGATGTCCCAGAGTTAATAGAGTTAATTAGAATCCTTTAGTTTTTTCAAACTAATTAATTTATTTTCAAACCCATACCATTCATGGATTTTTTAAAGATGCAAAACCTAAGTATATAGCACATTATTCACAAGAATGACCAAAAGCGAACATAAAGCATATTTAGGCTAAAGTTCCAAAGAAATAAGATTTTTCAAGACTTATAACATCTTTCAATTTTTCTTAGTCTTGCAAACTTACAAACTTTAGGGACATAGAAGTCAAAAATAGGACGAATTATCATAGGAACAGATACTTTTCTAAATTGATTACAATTTCACACACTTTTTCCAACTTGTAAATTACAAAGATGCAAGGAATCAAAATTAAGACATATTAACAAAAGAATATTAAGGAACAAATAGGAATCATATTCATACTTGAATTTCAACAATAGAGTTTAATTCAAAGCTCATATTATGGACTATATTTAACAAGGACATGCCAAAAGTTAAAATGGCTTTACATACTTATCCTAAGTCAATACAAATTCCTACAAGGAATTACAAAATGGTTTTCAAGGCAATCCAAGCTTTCTTTCAAAAGTTACGGACATATATAGTTTCCAAAATTCTTAAAGATTAAACTCCTTCAAACTTATCAAATCTTTCATATTTTCCAACCTACAAACATTTCCAAAATTCTTAAAGATTAAACTCATTCAAACTTATGAAATCTTTCATATTTTGCAACCTACAAACTTTAAAAACATAAAAGTCAATATTATGACAAAATTAACATAAGAGTGCCAAGGAATAAATACAAACTGTATACAAGCTCGAATTGCGGGAATAGAGTACCCTCGGGGATCATATCACAACCTAATTTACACTAGGACATGCCAAAAAGAAAAGAATGCTTTACATACCTTAAACGCTCTCCAAATAATTCAAAATGCAAACCAAATTACAACTTATGCTATGGATCACCCAAAGTCTACAAATAATTTTTAACAATATCAAACAATTAGCTAAAAACTTGTCGGGCATCATATTCCAATTTTTGCCACTAATTTTACAAAAATTTGGGCAACATCTCCCCTTAAAATTAGCCACCACGAGAATCCATCTCGGCTCAAATCAACCAACAACAACAACAACAACCCAACAACATCAACTATCATTTTCAATGCCATTACAACAACCAATATACTAAATATTCTCATTTTAGCACCCTTACAAAAGCTGGACAGCATACTCACATGTACATTTAATTGATGTTTAAACATTCCTTCCCCTTCCAATGATCCTATTAGGTCAAATAAACATCAAATGTATAATTCTAATACAACACAACATTATATGACATACATATACTCAATTCAACTCCAACATACCAACATATACATAAAGATGATTTCCACCAATTCCTTCACACTACCATAATCATAATAACCCCAAATAAGCATTAATTCATAAGTCTAACACAACACCACATCACATGGCATACATACCCCATACTACCATAATCATAATAACCCAAAATAAGCATTAATTCATAAGTCTAACACAACACCACATCACATAACATACATACCCCAAAGTTTTGGCCAACCACTACACATGTGCATAAAAATGACTTCCATCCATTCCTTCACATTACAATGAGCACAATACACCAACTAGGTACCATCTACACACAATTTCATTGTTCAAGATAATATAACACTATTTACATACATACTTGAAATTCAACCCTAACCTTCCTTATTCCCAATTCACTTTAAAAAGCTATTCTTTCAAGATTTTCTTTCAACTTAGCATACACCAACATACATACAACCTATAATTTACATAAAACAAGGATAAAAATCAACATACCCTTTAAACCCCTTCAAAGGATTCAAATCGCCAAAGTCATAAAACAACGCATTTTCTTGGCCAACCAATGCCTCCACGCTACTTAGGGGACCCAATATACCAAGCTTATAGCGTCAAAATAATTTAAAAATCAAAAAACGCAAATTTGACCTACAGGTACTATAGCAACCCGAGAGCGGGTTCCACAGCGTGCTCTTAAGCTTGAGCAAAATTTTCTAAGTATAAGATGAGGCACAAAATAAGGTAACCCCATTCTTATATAAATCACTTCTTGGTCCCACACCTCACACTTGTTCCTCTTGTAATATAACACAAAGTAAATGGGCCAACATTTAATTAATTATTCTATATTTTTCTTTTGTTTTGGTTAAGAAGAGAAATTGGTCGAGGAATTAAAGAGAGTCTTATATGTACAAATATATATATATATACTTATACACATACACCTCTTTTAAATATTCTACTTTGACCCCTAAACTTTCCAATAATGTCTCTTTGGTCCTAAATTTTCTAAAATTAACACTTAGGTCTCAAGTTTTCGTAATGGTTCCAATGCACAAAAATACGGGTTCTAACACAAGTATCAACATTACGCATCCACATGTATGCATCTATTTAACATTTTACAATTTGTGGATGTGTAATGTTGATACTTGAATATATACAATTTGTTTCTTCATTTTAAAGCCATAGGTTCAGTGTCATTGAATAATTCGAAAACTGGAAAGAATTATTTTTAAAAAATCTTAATTAAATTCACAAAGTTACTAGTTTAAACAAAAGATTGAAATAAATATCAAATAACTGATAATATACTATTTGATACCTGATATCTTTATAATTATCAGGTATCAAAAAAAATGTAATTTAATGGTCAGGTATCTTATTTGAAGCAAGTATCAAGAATTTACATTGAAGAGTGATTCAAGTATCATGTATGTAAAATTTTTCTTAACATCTGCATACAGGTATCATGAGATAAATAAATATAGATAAAAAAACATATATAAAAGATCAAAATTGAAATCTTTATGGTTACTGCAAATACTAACTGGAAAAGTACCAAAAAAATATTAACATTGGTATTCAACATCAAAATAACAATTGTAGAATTACCAAAACAATTTGACATATCTACTCAACATCAAAAAAAACAAAGGCGGACACATTCTCGATGAGCTCTTCCGTTTTCCCCTTTTTTACATGTCGTTTTGGGACTTTGGATTTTGAAGTTGAAACTAGATTCTTGATGACCTCTGTCTCTTTTTGAGAATCCTCTTCAATGGACTCATCTTGATGGGTGTTGGCATTGTCACTTGTTGTTTGAGAAATTCATTGAAAATTTTCACTGATCAAATGAATGAAATCAGTTTGGAAAAAAATTTGGAACAAAGAATGAAAAGGAAATTTTGAAAAGGAAAGAAATAATTGTGTGAAAATAATTTTGAAAATAAGCGAAAATTTGAAAAAAAAAGAAACAGTTATGTGAAAATTAATTATGAATTAGCTTTAATTTAAAATTAATTATGGATAATTGACTAATGCATAGTGATTGACAATTAATTGGGCTCTAAAATTAAAAATAGTCATAATAATAGGCTAGTAAAAGTTGAGTGAAAAATTAATACTAAGTGTCATATGGGAGGAGAAAGAATGTAAAAAATGAGAATTTTGTAATTTAAATGGTAGAAATTTTAAAGATTATGATAAGATAAGTTGTTATTTACGTAATTTTTCATTATTTTTATCCATTGCATCCTAGTCGTGACGATACCTTTCGAGTTATCAATCTAGAAGGTGAGCATAGTTAGTCATCCCAAATTGATTCATGACCCAAATAAGATGGTCAACGTACACAACCTTTTGTTGCTCCAATTGGAAGGATTTGTTAGTTTTTTTTATGATGTGATCGATAAAATGGCTCAGTAGTTCTTGAACCTTCTCTATAGTATCGTCATCAATTTTTGCTTTCATCAGAAGAACATCGCGCATGATTCTTCTCACACTGTTCAGGGTAGCTCAAAATTCTTTAGGCGTTGAGCTAGCTATCGGCCTCTGTGGAGCTATTGAAATTACTTCAACCTTATATAAATGTTCATAAATATGATTTAAGCCAAAAATTTAGTACTTATCATTTTGTTTAAGAGATTTTTTTTGTCAAAGAAAAAAAATGAAAAACAAAATTCAAAAATACAAACAAAAAATTGCAAAAAAATTACAAAACAAAATGTAACCATAGAAAATAAGAATCTTTTGTAGAAGCAAAAAAATATACATAGAGAGAGAGATGATCACATAATTTGACAATTTTGTTAATCATGAAACTTTTCTTTTAAATAGCAATTTTTAAGTTATATATGAATATCTTAATTAAAGACACATTAAATGAACTTCTCTTTGGGCTTTACTTTTTCTATCTAAACTTTCTCTCTATAATCCCTATATCAAAACGATTTTTCTCATCTCTTTGCAGATCATGAATAATTTTTTTATTTTTTTATAAAAATTGTGTTTGTATAATTTATTTGTTAATCTGAACTTGTGATCAATACAAAAAATTGAGTGGGAAACTGGTCTCGACCTGATTTTAGAGCAACTGAGTCAAAAAATAATTTTTTGTAATTAAATATGAACCAGTGTGAGTGCGCGCTCAGGGTGTGACGTGCCTGAGCCATGGACTTACAGTTGGTATTTTTTTCAATTTTCTGGAAAGAACGTGTTTTGGGAATTTTGCGAAAATACACATGTTCACGCCCTTGGCGCGACGCGGACATGGTGTTGCAGAGTGAAATTTTATTCTTTTATTTTGGGAAGGGTAATTTGGTAAATTTCCAACCCCTCCCAAGTTCCACAGATGATTATAAGGCCATTTTTCTGCAAATAAGATTTTCTAAAACCCATTTTTTTCAACCTCCAAAGGTGAAAGTTTTGAGAGGGGAAGAGAATAGAAGCTTGAGATCTTGAGGACTTGGGTCAAATTCTTGCAAGGATTTGTATTGTCTTCATCCCAAGTATGTAAGGCTAAATTAAAAGCATGAAATTATTCTCTCGTGTGCCCCATAGATGTTCATAGATGAGTTAAGAGCCCATGAGTCCCCGTACATGATTCTCGAAGTATTATCTTGATTAAATTCTTGATTAAGTTTTCGAGCTTTCTATTGTCTAAATGATTTTCTTGTATACAATAATAGTTTGATGATGTTCTTAGAGTTGAGTATTTGATCGGTTGTATGTTCATGTCTTCATTCATATGAACCCTAATTGAGGATTATGCTAATTTTATGCATTATTTTGAAACTGCAAGTTGATGGTTATCCTGAGCATGTTAAACTCTGATGATTTTGAGCATATTTTACTAAGTCTGCATGAATATGAGTTTGGAGCATAAATAATGTTTTGAGGAAGCATTTTGATGATGATGTAAATGCATATTAATATATATAATGTTCTTGTTGAGATGAAGATGATGTTAAAAATTTAAGTCCAATGAGAATTGATGAGATATTTTGAGAAAATTATTCACTTGATAAGTTTTAAAGAGAATTTTTGGGAGTAGTATCGAGCATTGAGTTGGGTGAGAGGAACACCCCAGAACTACGTTTGCCAGCGTAGGATAGTTGTGCAGCTCGTTCTGGCAACTCCTGTCCCAAAAGATGGACGGGGCTGATGATCATGATTCATAAGATAGAGATAGTACATCATTTACCGTGGAAAGTTTAGGACGGGCGTGGCAACAACATCACCTTCGTTGTACCTCACCATAATTTATGGTGGGATGGAGAGGATGTCGGTTAGAGAAACTCCCTAATTTGCATATTTGTTTTGATTGAGGTTGCATCTTGAAGTATCTTTCGAAGAGCATCATTTTTTATAAGAATTAAATGATTTGGTGTAAGTTGCATACTATTGGGTTTATTTTTCAAAGCAAGATTTTATTCTTAAACTGTATGTTTTACTGAGTTGAGATGACTTGAGCCTCCTAAGTTAAGTTGATGTTATTTCCATATTATTATGCCCGCATTGTTCTTATTCAGCTATTTTACATACCTTATATTTCACGTACTAATGTCACTCTAGCGCTGCATTATTTTATGATATAAATACACGGGATAGAGATCATCAGCAGGCACATCGTTGAGGATCTTTGGATGTTCAGCAGATTGGTGAGCCTCCCCCACTTCAGACAATTCATTACTTTTATTTTTCATCTTGCTTTAGAGTTAGACTTGCTTAGCTTTATTTTGATTGAGGTAGCCATGTGTCTGTCATTAGCACCGTCTAGGGTACCCTCCCGGGGCGTGACAAATGGCAAACAAGATTCTTTTCTTTCAACTCTTCTAGCAAATCATGATTTTTTTGCATGATTTCAATCTTTAAATCGTGGTCCTATGCCAATGCATCAACTTGATCAATTTATCAAGAGAAAAGAAGGTATTTTAAACCTTCAACGTCTTTAAAAGTGAAACAATGTTGAAAAGAGAAGAAAAGTTAATAATGTTGCTTTCAATAGCAATGAAAAACATATCCAAAAAGAATTAAAGAAAGAAAATAAAAGAAGTATTATATCATCTAGCAGTATATTTGTATTCACTTATTTTTGAGATTTTTTTTTGATACAATTGTATACGTTAATGTGTATCAATCTTTATTCACATTATAACGTCTACTTGTATTCATGTATCAACCTTCAAAAATTTGACACATTTTCTAATACGAAATTGTTGATTTGTATCGATATTTGATATTTTGATACATGAATACATTTGAATGAAGTAACAAATACATATATTTCGTATTGTAACTACACGTGTATTCAATATATATATATATATATATATATATACACACACACACTATAATAATAGGTGTAATCACTGTATATATATTCATTGTACTTGTGATTTTCTATATGCTTATTGTGTATATATAATACATTCTTTGAATAGCACTTAAATCAAAGGACAATATATTTATCAATAAATTTTAATAGCATTGATTTTGTAAATATTTAAATCAATTATGATGAAGAATAATGGAAAAGATTGAACAATAAAGTATATCGTATCTTAATTTTTATTGAACTGATAGAATTTCAACTAATTAAGTGTTGAATGAATAATGTTTAGATAATACTTTAATAATGTGTAGTGTTCAAAATGGACGTGGTTTAACGAATTTACCATTTTAAAAGCATATTTTACTATGTTTACTGTCTTGAAATTGAATATGCATACTAGTATACAATAAAAAAAAACTTTAAATACATCAAATACCATGAAGAGATAGTCAAAATACAATTAAATATAATAATTAATATATTTATAGTTATTGAAATCTATTAATCCTTAAATTACAGTTATTCCTGTAAAAAAAATTATTATTATTTTTTCACTTTGATTTTTTATATTTTTATTTTCAAACGAACTGTTTAAAGCTCATGTTATTTTCATGTTCTATAAATGTACCTCAAACATGATTTTTTAGATTATATTTTACTCTGAAGAAGCCACCGTGAAGATTTGAGTTTGTTGAATTTTATCTTTTTTTCCTTCATATTAGTTTTTTTTTGTATTTCTTTATATAATGTGTTGATGCTAGATAAATGGAATAGTAATTTAAAAAAATAGTTATAGCTAAACTAGTTATTTACAATTAATAAAGGAACAGAACAACACAATGAAAATTTTAATTACATAATTGAATGAAAAATATAAGGTAAGGAAATAAAATGAGTTTGGGTCTTGATGTTGATAGTCGACAATATTATATGATAAATTTAATATTATTATGCTTCAACATTATAGACCGAAGGCTTGAGAATGCAAAAGTAAAAATATAATGCTCGTGAATGAATAAGAATTAGATTATCTATAGTAAATAAATCTTATAGCCTAAATTTAGAGCGATATTTACTCAGGTTAGCAAAAGCATTACAATATAAATATTCATAAATTCTATTTGGAAAAAAAGAAAGAAAGAAAAGGACTAAATAGGCACCCTTCTTATATTTATCAATCTAGCTAGCATTGGGCCATGAATTTTAAAACATTTTTAATAAGTTACTTTGGGTAAAGTTTTGATTCAAGTTTTACTATACGTTTGACTATAAATATTGAGAGAAATATTTGACTTTTAAAAAAAACGTAATAAGATTTAATGAATTTTCTCTTAAGAAGATGAGTCAGCAGGACCATCATCTTTTGCCTCCATCTTTATATTTTTGTAAATTTAGTTACATGTTTAATAAGCATTAATGAGTTGAGTCATGAGCCAATTGGTTGCATTTTGAAATGACCCACACATATATTATTGAGTCAAAATAGTTGACCTGACAGATCACAAATACAACTCAAATGAGTGGTCCAATAATTTCTAGGTCATTCTTGTAAAATAACATGAGATATGACCCAACATTTTTACCTAGAAGTTAGTAGGGCAGGTGCAGCAGGATCATAAAACAGGACATTAGGTGAGAAATACGGGTATGAATAATTCGGGATGGATTCAACATTGACGGGCCAAATTGGGGGCGATGTAGCAGGTGACATGATAGATAACTCCTCATAATTGGGTGACCCATTATTTTTACCCATTATATCCTTGTCATGATAATACCTTTCGAGTTGTTGGTCTAGAAGGTGAGCATAGTTAGTCACTCAAATAGGTTCATGACCAAAATAAAATGTTCAGTTTACACAACCATTCATTGCTTCAATTGGCAACATTTGTTAGTTTTTTTGTGAGTGTGTGATGTGATGGATAAAATGACTCAGTAGTTCTTGGACCTTCTCTGTAGCATTGTTGTTGATTTTTGTGTTCATTGAAAGAACATCATGCATGATTCTTGTCACACTGGTCAAGGGTAGCTACAAATCCTCTAGGCGTTAAGCTAGCTCATTAGCCTCTATGGGGAAGTTGAAATTCCTTCGACCTGACATAAATGTTCATAAATATGATTTAAGCCAAAAATTTTGTACTTATCATCTTGTTTAAAAGATTTTTTTCTTTTGTCAAAGAAAAAGGACGAAAAATAAAGTCAAGAATACCAACAAAAAAGTTGCAACGAAAATTACAAAACAAAATGTAACCATAGAAAATAAGAATCTTTTATGGTTCTTCAAAGCAAAAAAATATAGAGAGAGATGTTCACATGATTTGATAATCTTTTTAATCATACACTTTTTTTAAATAGAAAATTTTTAGTTATATATTTATATAGCAATGAAAAAAAAACGTTCAAAAAGAATCAGAGAAGGCAAAAAAAGAGGTATTGTATCGTCTAGCAGTACATTTGTATTCACTTATTTTCGAGAATTTTTTTATACAATTGTGTACTTGTATATTTTAATGTGTATTAATCTTTATTAACCTTATATGATCTAATTGTATTCATATATCAGCCTTCAAAAAATTAACACATTTTTTAATGAGAAATTATTGATTTGTATCTATATTTGATATTCTGATACATGAATACATTTGAATAAAGTGACAAATACATGTATTCCATATTGTAACTATAGATATTTTTGATGTGTATATATATACACACTATAATAATAAGTGTAATCACTATATATATATTCATTGTACTTGTGACTTTCAATATACTTATTATATATATAATACATTCTTCGAGTAACACTTAAATCAACAACTATATTAATAAGTGTAATCACTATATATGTGTTCATTGTACTTGTGATTTTCAATATGCTTAGGCAACATTAGAAAGATTACTAATGTAGAAGTTGAATTAAGAGTCATTCCAGACATAGTCAAATACTACATTGCCAAGGAGGTTAAAAAGTTAATCTTAGAATCGAACTCATTACTATTTGTCAACATGATAAAAGAGATATGAAAAGTACCTTGGGAACTAGTGAAATATTTTGAGGAGGTAAAACAAAAGATGGAATCAATAGAGGTATCACAGCATACGTATAAAAAAGGTAACGAATTGGTGAATTACATAGTAAATCTAGCTATGAATGGTAAAGAGAAGATTTTCATTAGCTAGTTTAATGAGCTACCAACAATGGGAAGAAAGATCCTTACTATTGAGAAAGCACGGGTCCCTTCATTGATATTTCGTACAAAAAGAATAAAACTGATGTGTTGTCAAAATACAACACTTTTGATACTTAAAACTTAGAATTTTGTGTTCTCAATGTGATGTTAATTGGTTTTATGTGTTTTTGTGTTATATTTGCAAGATTACAGGTTTGGCCTTGATTTTAGGAAGAAGTGCAGAAGTTGCTGAATTTTGCTGTAATATGAGAGCCTTTTACGGGCCATAGACTATTCTACAGGTCGTGAAGTAGTTTCGTGAATAATTTTAGTGAGGGACTAATTTTCTAAGGTTGGTTTTATAAACATTCAGATGGGTATTACAATATTTTACAAGTCGTAGACCATGGTTCGTGCCCTGAGGATCAGATATTGGGACTTTCTGAAGATTTATCAAACAAAACACCCTTACGGGTCGTAAACTATTGTACGTGTCGTAAAGGGGATGCCATAGACTTGAAGTTCAAAATTCCAGCAGCACCATATGAGACCCCGACTATATCGTAAATCACTTTACGAGTCGTATAGAGATGTCATAGATTGAAGTTCAAATTTCCAACAGCTTTGTACAAGACCCTAATTACGGGCCATGGAATGCAATATGGCCCGTAAACCCTTTTCATATGGTGTACCGAACAGTTATCCTATTCCAGTTAGGACTTATATTGTATTAATTATAAATAAGTCTTTTAGGTTATTTTTCAAAAGGTTTTTGCCTAGTAATCAGAGAACTCAGTAATTAGAGAGAGAAAATAGTGAGATTACATTGGAGAATTTTTTAGAACACTTGTGTTTGAATTTCATCTTTAAGCTTGTGATTCTCATTGAAATTGGATTTGCTTGTTCTTAATTAAATTATGTAAGTGTTCAATTATGTTTTATTAATCCATAATTCTTGCATCTACCCAAAGTATGAGTAGCTAAATCCACAACTAGGATTGTGGGAACCATGAAGAACCAACAAGGTAAAATTGCATAATTCATAATTCTTGGAAAGTGTGCATGCATGTATTAATTAACTCTCTTCGTTTTGCATGTTTTTTTATGGTGGCCAACATTAGAACCCGTCTAGTGTTACTGACTGGACCAAGGTAGTAATAAATAGGAAAAAAGACTAATTAACATGATTTGATTGATGTGTTCTTGTCTAATCAACCAAACTATGCCCAGGGGAGGTTGTACTGGGACTAGTAGGTAAGGGTTAGTAATGCACACTATGGAGATGAGCCAAGTCGCATAGTGAAATTCACCTCTCACCTTTGACCAAAGGGCTTGGTAAACTTAACTTACTGTCCTGCATGCTACACACTAGAAAAGAATTAGGTTATTCGGTGATACTGAGTTAAGGAATCATGGGAAACATAATACCCTAGTTTCTCTCCATATTCATTTCCCTTTTGTGTGTGTTAGTTTATTTTTCTATTAACTATTGCAAACCCTGCCCCCCTTGGGGAAGTAAGTTGGTTAACCACTCGAATTGTTATCATTGAATTCTCTTGAGTCTACGTATTCCCATATGGGTTCGACCCTAACCTTTGTTAGGTTCTATATCTTGACAACGACTGCTTTATCCTCTAAAAGGAGTTGTAACTTGGGCGACATCAAGATTTTGGCACCATTGCCAAGGAATACGGCTAGACTTAGTTAATTAATAGAAATTTGGGCATCAATCCTTATTTACCATATTTTAGTTTTGTTTTTATTTTTGTTTTTGTTTTTATTTTTTTTACAGGGTGTAAGTGTAGTGTATGCCCAACACCCAGAGTCAAGGCAATCCCTTAACTCCGTTTGACCCAGAGTTCTAGAGAACATTGAGGAGAATGGCCCAAGATAATTGCCAATAAATACATATGACCCGCTATCAGGAAAAGAATTGTTATGCGGCCAATGCAGCTCTGAACAGGAATGCTAATGAGAATGCTGACCACAAGAACCTACCTCCTCCGGAGAATATTGCTCCATATCCATAAGATATTAATGTCAATGCTAACCAGTGGAACCAATACAGGATAAGTCCTATGGTTATGGAGGTGACTAGAGCTATTTTACTGCCACCACTACTGCAGAGACAAAGTTCACAGTCTCGAGTTAGTTGCTTCAAATGTTGCAGAACCATGGGCTATTTACGGGCTTACCACTGTAGGATCCTCATAGCCACCTACATAATGTTACATTTGTCTCCAAGAGTGTGGTGGGAACACATAATCTGTCAATGGATAGTATGGGACTTTGTGTCTTCCCATTTTCTCTTATAAGAAATGCAACATTATAGCTATCTGAGCTCTCGTAGAGTTCGATCCCTGGTTGGATAGACTTGCAGAAGGCCTTTTTGGAGAGGTACTTCCATAGATCGAAGAAGCTCAAGTTGAAGGACCAAATCAATAATTTTGAGCAACTTTTTGGTGATTCGATTAATATTACTTGGGAGTGGTTCACTAAATGTTTGAGGAGTGTCCCAGACCACAAGATAGTTGATGATGCCTTGTTGGAGATCTTCTACCATGCCCTTGATTAGAATAGTCAGGCTTGTGCTGACACTATCATGGGGGACATATTCTTGGATCAGCTATTTGAAAGGATCGCAAAGCAAATGGAAAGAGTGGTCAAGACTAATCATGCATAAGGTCAGAGAGATAGAGCATCCACTAAAAGTTCATGCACTGTCAGTGTTGGTCCGGAGAAAGCAAAGATCAACGAAGAAACCATGCAACACCTTACCCAGAATGGCATAGGTATGGAGGTGACAATGAAGCAAAACCAAGAGCGAGTCAATGCAGTGGTTCATCGTCCTCCATGTGAACCCATGTATGAGGAGCATTATTATGACGAGGACGCATGTTTTGTTGCTGATCAGATGGTAGATTTTCGGACCAATGCCTAAGGGTCCAATCAACACTATTGGCGCCAAGGTGAAGGAGACCAAGGTCGGAACTACAATAGAGATGGAGCTTTCAGGGAAACTGTGGAGGATATTATGATAGGAATATGGGTCTAGAAAGAGATGCAGATATGGGTCATAGAGATGGCTTCAGAAATGGTCCCTATGTGGCACCACATAACTGCGACCCAGGTATAAATACTTCTAGAATTGAAGAGATGTTTGATTGCCTATTGAAGAAAGCTGATACACAGGATGAGACTCTGAGGGGTATGAAATATGATATTTTTAGCATTAATCAGAAAATTAAGTCTCATTCTGTGGCTATCAAACAGCTTGAACAACATTGGTCAAGTGTTGACTCAACTAAATTAGCGTCAGAGGCTACACTACCTAGCAACATAGTTCAGAATCCTAAGAATGAAGGGCAGTGTATGGCGGTTACTACTCGTGGTGGCAAAAGAACCATTGATCCTCCCACGCCAGTTGATGAGGAAGATGTTCGAGAAGGGATAGTTGCAGCCAAGGATGCAGATGTAGGAGATGATCTTGGCACAGATGGGGGTGAGTAAAGTTGCCGATGCGCCACAGAAGTTGAAACCCATTCTTAGGCCTCCTCATCCCTTCCCCCAAAAGAATCAAAAAGAGAGAGGAGGAACGCAAATTTAAGTACTTTCTCTCTATGCTTAAACAAATCTCCATGAACATCCCTCTAATTGAGGTATTGGATAAGATGCTAGGGTATTCTAAGTACATGAAGGACCTAGTTACTAAAAAGCACACTATGAGTCAAGAGCTCTCCCAAGAGTTTCACATTGTAGTGCTATTGATACGAGGCCCTTGGTTCAGAAGCGAGAAGATCCTAGTGCTTTTACCATACCCTGCACCATTGGAGATGTGGAGTTCACAAGGGCACTATATGATCTAGGTGCCATCATTGATTTGATGCCCCTTACGATCTTCAAGAAGTTAGGACTATGAGCCCCTTCTCCAATGAGCATATGATTATTGATGGTTGATTGTACAATGAAGAAGCCTGTGCGGATACTGCACAATGTGCTGGTCAAAGTTGAGAAGTTCATATTCCCCATAGTCTTTGTGATCTTGGATTGCGAGAGCAATTTTGAAGTCCCTATCATCTTGGGGAAACCCTTCTTAGCCATTGGATGCAATTTGGTAGACATGGAGAAGGGCCAACTCAAGTTTAGATTTAGAAAAAATTAAGGTCGTGTTCAACAACTATCAGCAGGCAAAGAAAGATAATGATTTGAGAGTGGTCTCTGTTATCGAGGCTGTTGATGATGCCGAACCAGAAGTACCACTTGAGGTGAGATTGGAAGTTGACACTTTACAAGCAGTGCTGATGAACTTCGACAGTGATGGTATCCTAGATTATGAAGAGACAGTGAATGCTCTGGGGTATCTTATGGCCCTAGGCGCCAAACCAAGCTAGAGCTCAACTTGCAAAATAGAGAGTCACCGCCCACAAAGCCCTCCATAGAAAAGCCACCGGTATTAGAGTTGAAGGCTTTTCCAGACATCTGAGATATGTATTCTTGGGAGCCAACAACACTTTGCCAATTATAGTTGCTACGAATTTGAATGATAAGCAGGTGAGAGCCTTTATCATGGTGCTTAAATAGTTCAAGAAGGCCATCGGATGGATGATTGCAAATATCATTGGTATCCCTCCTGGGATATGCACACATAAAATCCAGTTGGTCAAGGACTACAAGCCAAGCATTGAGCACTAAAGGCCCCTCAACCCTCCTATGCAAGAGGTTGTATGCAAGGAGTCATCAAATGGTTGGATATAGGAGTGATCTACCCGATTGCCGATAGTGAATGGGTGAGTCTAGTTCAGTGTGTTCCAAAGAAAGGGGGTATCACAGTAGTACCAAATGCCAACAATGAGTTGATCCCGATGAGGCCAATCACTGGATGGAGAGTATGCATGGTCTATAGAAAACTTAATGCTTCGATAGAAAAAGACCACTTCCCTTTACCATTCATGGATCGAATGCTAGATCAACTAGTTGAAAAGGGTTGGTATTGCTTTCTTGATGGATATTCAGGATATAATCAAATCACAATTGCTCTCGAGGATCAGGAGAAAATAACATTTACATGCCCTTATAGCACCTTCACATTCAAGAGGATGCCATTCAGGTTGTGTAACGTCCCAGTGACATTCCAGAGATGTATGGTATCCATATTCTCTGACATAGTGGAGGACACTATTGAAGTCTTCATGGATGACTTTAGTGTAGTTGGAGAATCATTCGATGACTGCTTAGAGCACCTACGTGTTGTATTGCAAAGATGTGAGGAAAGCCATTTGGTAATAAATTGGGAGATGTATCATTTCATGGTGAAGGAAGGTATTGTGTTGGGACAGAAAATATCTAGCAAAGGGATTGAGGTCAACAGAGCTAAAGTGGAGGTGGTTGAGAAGCTTCCGCCACCTATCTCAGTCAAGGGTGCGAGGAGCTACCTTGGGCATGCAAGATTCTATAGGAGGTTCATAAAAGACTTCTCTAAAATTGCACACCCTTTGTGCAAACTACTAGAGAAGGATGCCAAGTTCATGTTCGATGATGCGTGCCTCAAATCCTTTGAAGAGTTGAAGAAGAGGTTGATTTCAGACCCAATTATTGTAGCTCTAGACTAGTCTAAGCCCTTTGACATCATGTGTGATGCAAGTAGGGTTGCGCTAGGTATAATATTGGGACAGCTCTAAGAGAAGATATTACATCCCATCTACTATGCCAACAAAGCCCTAAACACAGCCCAGAAGAATTACACTATTATCGAGCAAGAGTTACGCGTCGTGGTCTTTGCATTCGAGAAGTTCAGGTCATATTTGTTGGGGAACAAAGTAGTGGTACATACGGACTACTCAACACTAAGATACTTGATGTCAAAGAAGGATGTAAAGCCAAGGTTGATGAGATGGGTACTTCTCCTGCAAAAGTTCAACTTCGACGTCATCGATAGAAAAGGGATAGAAAATCAGATCAAGCACACTATGAGTCAAGAGCTCTCCCAAGAGTTTCACATTGTAGTGCTATTGATACGAGGCCCTTGGTTCAGAAGCGAGAAGATCCTAGTGCTTTTACCATACCCTGCACCATTGGTTTGATAATGGATTAGAGATCAATGATTCATTTCTAGATAAGAGAGTATTGGCAGCAGCACATGACTTATACCAATGTTTGCAGACTATGCAAACTACTTGGTGAGTGATATTATGTCACCCGATCTGAACACATATCAGTGTCGAAAGTTCGTATCTAATATGAGAAAGTTCTTTTGGGATGACCGATACTTGTTTCGTGTATGTACGGATGGGATTATTCATCGCTATGTTCTTGAGATTGAGAGGATGGGCATACTTGAGGCATGTCACTCGTCATTGTTGGGTGGGCATCATAGTGGAATTTGGACAATGCTCAAGATCTTACGGTGTGGGTATTATTGGCCCACCATCCACTAAGATGCCCATGACTACGCCAAAGGTTGTGATTGATGCCAAAGAGAAGGTGGTGTTTCTTGTAAACATGAGCTCCCTCTAAACCCCATTATGGTAATTGAGTTATTTGATATATGGAGAATAGATTTTATGGGACCTTTTGTTAGCTCACACAGAAACAAGTACATCTTAGTTTCTATGGATTATGTATGGAAATGGGTTGAGGTCGTGGCTCTACCCAACAATGAGGGCAAAAGTGTCACAACATTTCTAAAAAAGGACATCTTCTCAAGGTTTGACATCCCTCGGGCAATCATCAATGATGGAGGTTCTCACTTTTGTAATAGGCTTTTCAAGGAACTTCTTAAGAAGTATGAGGTGAAACATCGGGCGGCGACACCTTATTATTATCAGATGAGCGGGCAGGTGGAGGTGTCTAATAGGGAAATTAAATATATTCTATCCAAAATTATGAATGCAAATCGAACGGATTAGTCGCGGAAGCTGGATGATGCATTATGGGCATACCAGACAACATTGAAGACCCCTATAGGCATGTCTCCTTACTAACTTGTCTTTGGGAAGGCATGTCATTTGCCAGTGGAACTTGAGCATGAAGCAATGTGGGCGCTAAAGAAGTTGAATCTGGACCGGAATGATGCAGTAAACTCTAGGCTGATCCAACTCAATGAGCTTGATGAGTTTTGATTGAAGGCGTATGAGAGTGTAGCCTTGTATAAACAAAGGATGAAGTTGCAACATGATTGTCGTATAGAGAATCGTCAATTCGCACTAGGGGATTTGGTGTTGCTCTACAATTCAAGATTGAAGTTGTTTCTTTGGAAGCTTAAATCCAGATGGATCGAACCCTTTTGAGTAGCACGTGTCTTTGATCATGGGGCTATTGAGTTAGAGAGAAGAAATGGAGGAACTTTTAAGATTAATGGCCAAAGAGTCCAGGCATACCTTGGAAATGTGGAAAAGATAAAAACTGTGAATGAATGGGATCTTGAGGAAGTCTGAGTACTCAAGCCATTTATGTCGTGCCGTGACAATAAATCAGGCACTGCTTGGGACGCCACGGTGTACACTGGCGCTTAGGCGCCCAAATATGATTTTTTACCCCTTATATTTTATTTTGCTTTGATTGTGTGCATTGGGGATAATGCACATCTTTTTCGATGGGGTGTGGGTAGTTATGGGCCTCAGTGAAGTCTGAGAAGCTTGGGTCCATAACTACCCTAATTTTTGATCCCAGGGTTTTCTTGGCTATGTTCTTTTTCCCATAGATATTTACTTTCTGTTGAACCAACATGTTTAGGATGTGTAGGTAGTATTTGTAGCATATAGTACTAATACCTGTGGCATATAACATTTGTTTTGTGTTTTGTTTGAAAAATGATACCCACAAAAATTTTTGATTAGTAGTTAGATAGCAACCATGCATGTTTAGGTGTGTGACAATGTTTGTTTTGATATGTAAGAATAAATTGAGATGAAAAGCATGATCTGAGAGTCCTTTATTGATAATGTAGTCGGTGTGATGTGAATGTGAGCTTAATTTGCCAGATTCATGTGTTGTGTGCTAATTCATAACTTGCCCTGCTACTCCAAGTTAAACTGTAGATTAATTGGATTAGGAGAGGATCTTAGGCCTTTGTTCTTAATAGCCCACTGAGCCTAAATGACAAACCAAAATTGCAATATATCCCTTATTCCAAATGTTTGAACCTAACATGTACCTATTCTTTAGAAACACCTGATTAGCGTAGCCTTGTTAGTTGTAAAATCCTGAAATTGGGCCTAGTCCATCCTTGAACATTATGCACCTTGACTGAGGCAAAAGGCCTAAGTTGAGGGCGGCTACTAAAAGTGGCCTTAGTTTTGAAGACGGATATTATGCACCTCAACACAGGCCAAAAGCCTAAGTTGAGGATGGCTGGTGTAAGGGTGAAACACAAAGATGAAGAGGGACGTTAGTGATACAAAGAAAGAGGAGAAAAATCATGTACTGGATACAAGAAAAATAAATGATGCCTCAATTGTGAGCTAAAAGGAAAAATGAAGTGTAAAAGCAAGGCAAAAGGCTAAAAAATGAAAAGAAAGCACCAGAAAAGCTTGAAATATGAGAAAGGGAGAATAAGATAGAAATAACAGAGTTGGTAGGGCAAAAGTGTAGAAAAACACAGTGTCAAGGAGGACCTCTAGTAACTATATTCCATATTACCATACGAAAGCCCCCTGAGTCTACGGTTACAAGCCTAGAAAGTCCTAAAGTGATCCTAGTCCAAGTAATTGAAGGTCTTAGTCATGAGTATAGGGGTAAGCCTATGACATTAGGCATGATACATGAATATCTCTTGTGAGAGTGAGTGATTTTGCATAGTCCCAAGATCATACATTAAAACATCATTGAGTGTCAGATATGTGACTTCTTTTTGTAAGGGCACTTGCATTGCATTGTTAACATTAGCCTTACTCGGTGATTATGGATTGTTGAGAGTATCTCACTTGTCATAGTTGTGTTGTTAGATGTACTAATCGGTATTGGTTTGCTAGATAACTATCTGATTCTATTTTTAAAATGTGGTATGGGTATCTGAGTATGAGATTTATGTGATGTATGTCATTGAGTTGAGGTCTGTGTGTTACTATATTATCTATATAGATTGAGCTGGTTTCTTGAGGACAAACAACAATTTTAAGTTGAGGGTATTGATGTGTTGTCAAAATATATCACTTTTGATGCTTAAAACTTGGAATTTTGTGTGTTCTCAATGCGATGTTAGTTAGTTTTATGTGTTTTTATGTTATATTTGCAGGATTATAGGTTTGGCCATGATTTGGGGAAGAAGCGCAGAAGTTGCTGAATTTGCTGCTATACGAGACCCTTTACGAGCCATAGACCATTCTACGGGTCGTGAAGTGGTTTCGTGAACAATTTTAGTGAGGGGATGATTTTTTGAAGTTGATTTTACGAACATGCAGACGGGTCGTGGAATATTTTACGAGTCGTAGACTATGATTCATGCCTTGAGAATCAGAGATTGGGACTTTTTGGAGATTCATCAGACGAAACCCCTTTACGAGTCATATAGAGGTGTCATAGACTTGAAGTCCAAATTTTCAGCAGCTTTGTATGAGACCCTGATTACGGGCCGAGGAATGCAATACGACCCGTAAATCCCTTTCGTTTGGCGTGCCAACTAGTTATCCTATTTTTATAAGTGTTCAATTATATTTTCTCAATCCATAATTCTTGCATCTACCCAAAGTATGAGTAGCTAAATCCACAAATAGGGTTGTGGGAACCATGAAGAACCAACAAGATAAAACTAGATAATTCACAATTCTTGGAAAATGAGCATGCATGTATTAATTAACTCACTTTGTTTTGCATGTTTTCTGATGGTGGCCAACATTAGAACCCGCCTAGTGTTACCAACTGGACCAAGATAGTAATGAATAGGAAAAGAGATTAATTAACAGGATTTAATTAATGTGTTCTCGTCTAATCAACTAAATTGCGCCAAAGGGAGGTTGTACTAGGACTAATAAGTAAGGGTTAGTAATGCACACTATGGAGATGAGCCAAGTCGCATAGTGAAATTCACCTCTCACCTTTGACCAAAGGGCTTGGTGAACTTAAATTACCATTTGGTATGCTACACACTAGATAAGAATTAGGTTATCAGTTATACTGAGTTGGGGAATCATGGGGCCTTTGACTAAAGGGCTTGGTGAACTTAACTTACCGTCCTGCATACTACACACTAGAAAAGAATTAGGTTATCCGGTGATACTGAGTTAGAGAATCTAATTTTCTTGAGTCTACGTATTCCCTGTAGGTTTGACCCTAACCTTTGTTAGGTTTTATTTTTTGACAGCGACCGCTTTATCCTCCAAAAGGAGGTGTAACTTGGGCTATATAAAAAACATGCATAGGGATATTAACAAGTTTGGTGAGTAGTTAGAGCAAATCCTAAGCAACATATTTACACACAAAAATAAAGTGCTAGCTTTTATTTTTTACACCTGTTATACAGAGATTATTAACATTGATAGTGCACAAAAAGCATCACCAATAACTAAGGGGTGCGTCATCAAATTTTGCATTCAGCATAGAAGGTCAGCTATAGACCCTTGGTGAGAAGAATTGCGAACTCCGGATGTCTACCTCTTTCTACTTCATCAGTCGAAAACAACTAGTCTCCTGAGAGATTCATCAAAAGTTAGTCCGGTCAAACCAAAGATGAAGGGTAAAAAAAAGCAGAAGGTACCTTGGTCAAGTAATAGTCTCTGTGAAATGAAAAAGATGGGGATCACGTATGGGGTTGGTGCAGTAATAACCCATAGAAGAAGCAATGAAAGAGAGGAGTTCCACCGACAACAAAGTAACAACATGACGGAGGAGCTGAAATGACAAGTGTACTGGAGAAGCAGAATGAAGAGAGATAGATACGTTTAGATATGATGGTCTTTAGGAAAGTGGACTTTGCCCTATTTGAATTTTATTTGGACTTGGACCATTTGATTTGGCTGCTTTTTGATTGTTTTGATTAAGAAATATAATGATTTAACACCTGCAACTTTTTTTAAAAAAAAAATATCTAAAGCAAAGTATTGAAAACACCTTCGAATATAGCACATATTATTAGTTTCATCTCTGAACTATTGACAGTTTTAAAAATATCGTTTACTTGACTAACCGAATTTAAATACATCCCCAATAACAAGTGGTCTCAAACTCTTATTTGGAGCATGGTGATCTTAATAAAAAGTAGAGAGAAATATTAAAAATGCTCCTAAACTTAACAAATTTTAAAAGTGTATTTCATTCATATTGCAAGATCAAAAGTGTATTTAAGTTCAATTAGTGATATAAAAAAATAATTTTAAAATTATCAATAATTTAAAAATAAAACAAATAATTTACATCACATTTAAAAATATTTTCTATACTTCTCCCTCAATTGTAATGCACCTTACCAAATCCGTAAATGATTTGATAGGGGCCACGGGCCACGGGCCACGGGCCACTACCTCCCGTCATTTCTACTTCAGAAAATGAACTAGCCCTCGAACGGCCCCATCCTCGAAACTCCTAATTTTCTCTTTCTAAGAAGCGCTTCCTTCCGTTTCAATAAAACCCTTACCCCCCCCCCCCCTCTCTCTCTAAAAAAAATGAGTGGGGTTTGGGAAGGGTAAAATGTACGTAGATCTTACCACTACCTCTCCCCCTCTCTCTCTAAAAAAAAGAAGTCGATCCCTTTGTTGAAAAGGGAAAGGAAGAGAGAACAATGGCGATTGTGGAGGAAGGTAAGAAGTTTGAGACGTGCGTTGTGTTCGGTGGACGAGGATTCATCGGGAAACCGCTTGTTGACAGGCTTCTTCGACTCGGCAATTGGATCGTACGAATCGTCGATTCTTTCCCCACTATTCAACTTGAACCCTCCGAGTCTCTCCTTTCCCATGCCCTTTCTTCTGGACGTGCTTCATATGTCCATGTCGATGTTCGTCATAAATCCAATATTATTGCAGGTACCACTTCTTACAACATCTTTTACCGAATGCACACTTTTTTTTTGTTCGACAAGTTTTTATTCTAGGCAAATGCATGAGCTTTGAAGTACTTACCTTGAATGCGTTGTAATGTACATATCCTTATCTTGTATAGTGTAATATTTGTTAGCAGTACAATATCTCTGCAATATGTATATTGAAAATACAACTTGTTTGCTAGTATACTAATTTCTACTCAATGTGTTGCCTCAAAGATTGCTGGTTCCAAGGCCAGACATAGGATTAGAGTCGGGTTAGGTTGTTGATGAAGCCTCGTAATACAGTTGATGCATCTTTTTCAATTGTTCTGTCAATTGGTGTTGTTTACGTAGAGAGTGGGGAAGGATATGTACCAAATGTTGTTGCATTGCAAGTTGACGAAAATTTGGAACCTTGGTTGGAGGCAATGTGGATGATGATGATGGTGGCAGAAACAATCAACACCAAAAGAAGTCGGGATTGGCAAGCAGAACAAAATGTTCTTGGAGGCCACACCACTATGTCTTTTCCGACCTAGTTGGAATGGGAGTAGGAGATTGTTCTAGCAAAATGATGAGCCATATATCAATATTGTTAAGAAGTCATTTCTGTTCCATATATTTGATGGTGTAAAAAGAAATTTCTACTTGATCATGTTTGAAACCATCTTGGTATGGTTCAATGATTTTTTTTGATAACCATGATGTTCGGACCAGCTTGTGAACCTCAAGTAATTTGATGGGGTACCTTTTACCTCCCACCAAAGCTTGGACAGTGAGAAATCACCTTGTTTTTGCCTCCACCAAGTTTTGAACTTGAGATGTCGGTCACTACCCAAGCCTAGGCCCTAAGTGTGACACGGCGATTAGGATCCCAAAAGAACCCAACAAAGCCTCTTAGCATATCAAGTATACATAAGGTAAAGAAATAAGGAACACGTAATGCGGAAACTCATAAGAATTCAAGAAAAACATAGCATAACAAGAAAGCAATAAGATGACATAGTCTCCATACATCAAGACATGCCTTTAAAGATCTAACATAGACGGGGGCCTTAGGACATGTTCCTAGCTCACCCTCAACAAAAGGAGATAACATGATATTGTCTCGAAGTATTACCTTAAGCTAAAATGACAAGGAAAGGATAGAAATAAGTCTGCTCTCGAAGCAGGAGGACTCACCACCAATCTTCAAACACGCGAGGTGTAGAATGAGAGCCTTCCTCTACATTTTACAACAATGTAGGTAAAGAAGTATACATTAGTACGTTTGAATGTACCAAGTATTTAAATGCAAATAAAGATAAATCATGTAGTGCAATTGACCAAAAAAATATCATGATAAGAGTTGTATTTTAAAAGTATAAATAAGTATGAGAATGGTCAATGCACAAGTAAATTATAAGAGAATCATGTTTATTGCAAAGGCTATGAATAGTTAAGTAATGAATCATAAAAGAGCCATACATATATAGGATAACAACCTTAACCAACAATAATACCATGGAGCTATAACATAGAATCTCGATGTCTCCCCATTCAAGGGAAAAAGGGAATCTACTTGCCGAAATAGACTTTATCCTGCTAGACAGGTAATCATGAACATGTGCTATATGTGGATCCACTAGCCAGGCCATATTGACAAATAATCTTACGGTGGCTACGTAATTGTGGGACTAGAGATTGCTACTAAGGGCCTCTTGGGTTGAGTCCCCACGTCAAAGTCCATTTGGTGCTAAGTCAAAATCCCATGGAATACATGTCATAAAAGTCATACTTATCATGAATTCATAAGCTTGTCATAAATCATATTTTATAGTTTTCATAAGCTTGTCATGTAGGAAAGGCAATTCATAACTACCAATCCAAATCATAGAAACTTGTTTATAGAATAATTTATTTTTATGTGATTCATGTAATGTAGGTGTAGTCCTTCCATCATTACCAATCCTACATTCATATGGAGTGTCATTTGGGTCTTAGGTCATCTTTATCATAAACTTGCATAAACTTGCATGAAGACTTGAAATTTCATAATCATGACTTGTAAGTGAAACAACAACAATATACCCAGTGGAATCCCATGAGTGGGGTTTGGGAAGGGTAAAATGTACGTAGATCTTACCACTACCTCTCAGAGGTAGAGAGACTGTTTCCTGGAAACCCTAATCATGACTTGCAAGTGAAACAACAACAACATACCCAGTGGAATCCCATGAGTGGGGTTTGGGAAGGGTAAAATGTACGTAGATCTTACCACTACCTCACAGAGGTAGAGTGACTGTTTCCTGGAAACCCTTGTCTCAAAAACCCTTAAGCCACTGCTTGAAATTAGGGTAGAATATGGGTTCACATGAAATTAGCTTGAAATCATTAAATTGGATTGAAAACATGCATGATCATGTAATATAGCATCAACTGAATCTAAATTGAAAGAATTAATTTAGAATCTTATGAACCCTAGATCTGCATGTAGGAGTAGTTCAGTTGTAAACCATGGAAATCATGCAATATTTATTAATTCATGCATAATTAGATAGATAATCATAGTATTAATCATAATTCATTTAATTGAATGTAAATTATGAAAATTCATATATTTCATACTTAGAATTGAATGAAAAAGTTGAGGATTCTTGAGTTTCATTGGTGGAAGGGACCGATGGATGAATACCAACATACCTTTTGGGGTCGTTTGGTACGAAAATGGATAATGCAGAGATTAGTAATGCAGGGATTATTTTTATCAAGTGTTTGGTTCATTGCTTCCCATCTAATCTTGTTCTTGGTTTAAAACTCTACAAAAAACTTCTTTCCAATCATACCCTTGAATTATTATGGAATTTTCTATTTCATGCAATTAGATCAAAGTAGATTATTTTTTTGTGGCTTCTAACTAGTTAGAAGAATAATAATTTTGTCATCATGTTTGCTATTTTCTCACTTGAATTATTTGAGAATAAATAATTGCGATCTTAATAAATTCATCACTAATAAAATGCCAATTTTTAATTTAATAAAGATAGACATGTATTATTAAAATAAAAGAGATGGTAAACAATTGTAAAATAAACAATCTATATTTACACATAAAAATTTGGAAGTTGTAGTTTTAATATAGTGTTTATATCGTACAAGGTCACTCAACTTTGAGAATATAACATCATTGGATTTTGTTTTGTATTAATAAAATCACCCAACTAAATTAATTATATAAAAAAATTGACATGACAAAATATTTTTTGTCTGTTATGTAAATATGAAACCACAAATAAATAAAATTTAAAAATTTGACATGGTAAATTTATTTGTTTTTTATATTATGAAAATATGAACCCGCAAATTATTAAATTTGTAAGCTAATTTATTTAAATAAATTTACTAGTACAAAAACTAGTACAAAACTACAAATATAAAACATAAGATCAAGAAAATAAAAAGTGAAAGAATTTGAGGCATATTTTTGTCTTTATATATTTATTCCATGGTATTAAATCCAAGGTATTAGTTAATAATCCAAGGTATTAGTTAATACCACCAAACGGGAGATATTAGTTAATACCATGTATGTTGTATTAACTAATAGATGGATTAGTTATACATGAGTCCAAAAATCCTACCAAACATAGTATTAACTAATACCATATATAATACATGGATTATTTCTCCTAATACTGCCTACCAAATGGCCCCTTAGTGCTTTGCTTGAAGAAAACTGGGAAATCAATGGAGGAAGTGAAAGCCCTTGCTTGTTCTTCAATGGAAGCTTGAGAAGGAAGATACTTGAGCGGGTTTGTCTTATTTTGAGACTTAGGTGAAATTGAAAGGGTTGGGACGGTTAAGGGGTAGTTATAGGGCTAAAACGACGTAATTTAGGGATTAGGAGGATACGAAAAGTTAAAAATATATTTAATGAAGATCTGCGGGATAGGGTCTACAAGACCTTTCTATGGGTCGTAGACTTATGTACGACTTTTACAATGGGGGTTTCGTAACTCCTGGTCGACTCTAATGGCGTAGGTCCCAAAACTAAGTGATCCTTTTCACGACTATGGATGGTTCTACGAGCCCATTTTGTTGGTTTGTAGAACAACTTCTGAAACCTTGAAATTTGGACCAAAATTACAATCCATTTGTACGAACCATAAAACTTTCGACGACTCGTAATTATTCCTTGTAGAACTTATGCACCAAAACCTTAGCTACTAGAATTTGCACCCAAGTCTTACAACCTCAATCAATGGCTCATATAACCTTTTATGGCTCGTGAAGACCCCTCCTAGAATCACCCAACAGTTGGCCAAAATTTTCACCCATCACCGTCCCATCTACGAATTTTTTTTACGGCTCGTACATTCTTGTATGGCTCGTCCGGTAGGGTCGTGAACCAAAATATAGAGACGATATTTCCCATGCACTGGCACCCTATCCACGACCATCATCTACGGGTCGTGGATCAATGTACAACTCGTAGAAGGTACTTGTTGTTCATCGAAAATTTTCCAAAAATTTCGAAAGTGTAAGTGCTATCCATGAGACCGTAGCTATGGTTCATAAAATTGTCTACGGCCCGTAGATTGGGCTCGTGGTTGCTGCACCAGAAATCAGTTTTCTGTAGTTCCGTTCCTTGTTCCAACTTTCCAACTTACGGGTATCACAACCTCATTTTTCTCAACACAATTAATCGATCCCTAGGCCAAACAGTTAGGTGGTGTGAATTCAATGAATTATTTCTCGATTAACTCAAAAAATAAAACAAAAATGAAAGCAAGTGACTGCTTTTGAAGTTGGTAAATTATGAATTCTGTTTTATTGGACTTAAGTTTTAGTGCTTGTTAAGTGTTGGTCACCATATATGTAAGCTTCTTTTATTGAACATAATTTGAACTCTGTTTGAAGGACATGGCTTCAAATTATTGTAGTTCTACTCCCTTGTATACAATTTTTCTACTCCCCTACATACAACTTCTTGAGTTCAGCTATTTGCGGAAACGTCTCTTCTCATAGAAATGTTAAAACTCAAAAACTATGGTGAAGGTTAGCATGACCCCTACTTAAGGATGATATGCACAAATTGAGAATGATCTAAAGTAAAAAAAACTATATCTGCATCATTAAGAGTCTTATTGAGCAGGATTTGTTTTTGCTCTTAATCGGATGCTCACTTCAATAAACCAAAAGATGGACTGGGATGTAATGGGAGAAACATTGAATTGTTTGTGGCAAATAAAGAACAGATTCACATGCATGTACCGGTTATCATTATCATGGAAGCACTTCATCTCAAATCCGATTCCTGACATCAAATCTCAACCCCAAATGTGTGATCAATGACAATAAACTACTCGATCACTCTCCCGAGTCCCTTGTCAAAAAGAAAAAACCCTACTTGACCACTCACCACATTATCAAGATGCATGTATCTTGTGTGAATAAATGAAGGAAGAGGTTTTATGATTGGAGATGAGCATACAAAAAGGGGATTTTCTCCCGATTTATTGAAAGAGAAAATTAAGGCAAATGAAATTATCTCCCTTTCAACTTGGAAGAAAGAATTATTTCATGCAGCAGTTTGTAGTTGAGTCTAAAGCAATAAGGGAATATATGATAAAAAAATGTTTCTCTGAGTGTGTAAGCTAACATGTATGCTCATTTCCATGAGATGTCCAGTGATACTTTTGAGCAGGGTACTTCCTATGAGATTCCTTCCTCTTTTCTGGCACCCCAAGTGCTTTAGCTTTTCATGTATTGTTGTACACTAGCTTATTTAAAAACAAAACCATGAAATCTTTTTTTTTTTTTTATGAAAGTAGTAATTGTGTCCTTTGTGGGCGCATACTCCTATATCATCCTTCCAGGTATACAAAACTCGTGAACAACATTATGAAGATTTAAAAGATGTTCATGGCTTATTTGTTGTAGTGGAGTACTCCTTAACTTGTATGAAGTACTATATTCTGAGATATGGCACAATGTTCAACAGTACTTTGTAGTCGAGGATTGATTTTCGCTTGGTTTTTTGCAAGGACATCCAAGTAATTCTGTCTTTGATTTTGGGAAGTTTTCTGAATGGGGAAGTAGTGATGGCCGATGGGCACATGTTGACCTATTTCCCCATTAACTTGCTTTCCTGTAGGAAGTGCTTATTCTCCAACTTTCTTTTTATTCAACTGCAAGGGAATTAAAAGTTGTTTATTTCTCCCATTCTGCATACTCTGCGGGGTTTGAAAAATGCTGTGGGAATGAATGTTCTTCAACTTTTTCTATCTCTACAAACAAGGGAAAAGTACAACCAGCCCCTTTTAGTACACCTCCTGCAATTCCTTCCCCTTTCAGTGCTTTCACCCTAATGTAATGCTGTAGTACCTTTTTTGACAATTAAGAAATGCAGTAATACTGTGATCTGGTCAATCAGCTTACAGCGTTTGATTGCTACATTCTTTGTGTATCTGTCTGACTTGGCTTTTTGTATTTTATGCAGTTTCTAGAGTTTCTTACTTTTTTCTATACCTTCCTGGAAAACTGTGTTATTCCACTAAAGTAAACTTGGACTGAGTTTTACTGCACCATATTCTCCCACGCAGCTATTGATGGCGCATCAGTTGTATTTTACATGGATGCTAGGGATTCATACGCTCATGATTTTTATATTAGCTACACAATTATTGTTCAAGGTAATTTTTCACCCAGAGGTCATATAAATGAACTGAACATTTTTGTTATTTAAATCTTTGGCTTCCTGATTGAGAATGAATGTTATGTTTTTCAGGTGCAAAGAATATCATTGCTGCCTGTCAAGAGTGTAAAGTCAAAAGGCTATTATACAACAGTTCTGCTGATGTAGTTTTGAACAGCTGGCAGGATATAGATGGTGGGGATGAGTCCTTACCATATTCAAGTAAAGTAAGTCTCTTATCAGGAGCTTGGTTAGCTGAATTTGGAAATTACTAAGCTCTACTCCTGTCAACCCTCTTCTACATTTTTTCGTTAAGCCATTATTTTTTCTGTTTTCTTAGTTTCTTCATTTCATTTTGATGCTTTCTCAATGCAGTTCATGAACATGGTAACTGATCTTAAGGCTCAAGCAGAGGCTCTAGTTTTAGTTGCAAATGATGCTGATGGCCTTCTTACTTGTGCACTTCGTCCCAGCTATGTTTTCGGACCTGGAGACAGTTATCTCTCTTCTTTGCTGGTCAATGTTGCAAAATCTGGCTGGGGCAAGGTTGGAAGCCTTCTGTTTAGCTGCTCTTCTATTGGTTAAATGTCAATCAATTATGTTCTTTCTTTTTGTTAAGCCTGTGTAAATGTAATGGGCTAGACCTAAGTCTTTTTGTAGTATTAACGTCCAAAAAAATTCTTAATAAACTCGTTACATGCTTCAAATCTCTAGGGTCTTTCTCTGCTCTTTGTTACCGGTAACTCTCAATTTTATTGTGGAAATAGGCAAATAGGAATTGGTGTAGAATTTGCAGCATGTTTTGTGTCAGGAACCACCTTGGGATGTACGTCAAATAAAAGAGGAAAAAGATCATAGACTCCTCTCACGTCACAATTGTAGTCATTATGTAGGTGTAATTTTCTGATCTAGCATTTTTTAACTGTGTTTAGTCTTTGTATACATACTTTTTGAATAAGTAATAGACATTCTCATTTCAGTTTATTATAGGGCTTGGTGACAATATGACTGACTTCACCTATGTGGAGAATGTTGCCCATGCACATATATGTGCTGAAAAAGCTCTAAGTTCTAGGGAGAGTCATGTATGTGGCAAGGTATGAATTTTTAGCTATCTCTATTCGATGTTTCCTTTTGATGTGGTTAATATATTTACAGACAGTGTAATGCCATGCATTGTAGGCCTTTTTCATCACTAATCTCAAGCCGATGAAGTTCAAGGATTTTGTATTTCTTATATTTCAGAGATTGGGATATCAAAGGTAAGGTAGCTGGCATACTATTCTCTTACGTCTATATTTATTGATGATGCTCCCATCAACATGAGGTTTGTTTATGATTTTTTTCCCAAATGTATGCATTAGGTGAAGAGCAGTCCTGACTATTGGCTGCACTGTGGTTTCCGCAACTCTACCTCGCTTATGACTAACATCCTAGCCTAAACAAGTTTATCAAGTGCTAACAAATTTTCCTTCTTATCTTTCTAATTTTATGGTTTGTGGCTATCAAACTCTAGCTTGGTCATTATCTTCATCTCTGGTCCATAATTCAGAATTTGCGATGGTGTTAGTATGTGAGTAAAGATGGCACGACAAAGAGTCTTCTTGTACCTTTTATTTGGCTGGAGAATTCTCTGTTAGGTTATCTTAGTTCATGAGACGCAGACTAAAGTTAATGATAGGTTGGAGGCCTGGAGACATGCCTTGGAGTCCAAAGATTCAAGTTGAGCAGGACCAAAACTGAATACTTGGAGTCCAAATTCAGTGTTGAGAGGGATGAAGCAAACTTTGATGTGAGGCTTGCCACTCAACCTATCCCCAAGGGGGAAAACTTTAAGTATCTGGGGTCCATCATCCAGAGTAGTGACGATATCGATGATGATGTCACACATCGTATTGGGGTAGCATGAACTAAATGGAGGCTTGAATGGGGGGTTGTGCGATAAGAAGATACCACCTAAACTCAA
>DF363265.1:37231-59290 GCA_000787875.1 Solanum virginianum
AGAGGAGGTAGAGCAACTAGTAGATATGCTAGGATCCTTGTAATTAGCTTTCCTGATCTTGCCGTGTACTAATTTTTTGGAGGTCGCCAGCATACCCTTAATGCTGAGGAATACAAAATTAACAATTTCAAAAAAAAAAGAAAAGAAAGATGTCACCTAGCTTTTTTGCCCTAATTTAGTCAGCGTTGTTCCAAGCAATTCTCTTTTTTCATCCATTTCTTGTTTTTACATGTCATTCTTCTACCTTATTCTTGAACTGCTTACCCTGCTTACATGTCTCTGTCTTCATCACTAGCTGTTGCATATACTGTTGATACTTGGATAAATGTTAATCTTAAGTTCTATTTGGTGACTTTCTTGGCTGGTCATAGTTTATTGTCTTAATTCTTGGCTTATATTTTTTCTTTTGTGTATTTTGTAGCTTTGATCCTTCCCTTCCATTATGGATCTTGTGATGTGGCTTCTGAAACATTTGGTGCATTCTGATTGCAGGTCGATTATCAAGATTCCTGCTAGAGTTATCCAATATATTACATTGATCATAAAATGGACCATTTCAAGGATGAGCAATTGGAGCACTGAGAATGTGCCAATTTTTGATATTATTGAGTTAGCATTGTGCAATAGGAGATTTAATTGCTTGGCAGCTCAGAAATATATTGGATATTCTCCGGTTGTTCCTCTTGAGGTATGTTTGTTCCTTATTTTTATCATTAGCCGTAAACAGTGCCTAAACAACTGTTCTCTCTGTCTGAAACTGTTCGGTTGGCACTCAAAAGTGTTCTCTTTGATTACAATATTTTCAAATATAAGAATTTAATCTTAACTATGAAAAATTGTAAACTTGTAATACTTCTCCAAGTATGTAAATGTTACTTTCCAGAAAATAAATTAGTAAGAAACTAATATCTGCGTTCTCACTGAAACTTAGATTAGTTGACCTTTTGTCCTCCAAATTATTCATTCTTTTTGGGACGAGCAGAGTAATATTTGGTTCGGCAAGTTGTTGTATCTTTGAGATTGTAAAGGCAGTAAATACCATTACCCAGTGTATATGGATCTTTTGACCTATAGCTTACTTGCTGGGGTTTCTTTTAAGCTTAAAGCTAAAGATGACATATCTTTTTCTAGAATGTAGAATCCTAGTTACACAGTGAGATGCAAAAAGGGTTTACTGTCACAATAAAGCAGCCTGTCCTTGATGTTCTGATAAAAAGACATACTATATACAGTTGTGAATCTCTCTGATAAAGTACCTGTACTTTAATTGTTTCAATTGATTCATGCTGGATCTCTTCTTTGCTTTTGTAAGAAGCTTTACTTTTCTTTAAGTTTCCCTAGTTTGTTGATAAGTATGCTGATTTTGTTGTGGTAAGTAGCCTAAATTTGTTGATCTGTGCTGTGAAAATATGGTTAAGAATTTGGCATGCTTTTGAAATTTGCTATAGAGCTTGTACTGTCTTTTTGGACATGAGTCAACTGCTTATTACTGACGTGAAACTCTGATACAGGAAGGAGTTACTGTAACCGCTAAGTCCTCTCATTTAACCAGAGAGTCATCTTTCTCAAGCTATAGTGACACTGATGAGGAGTCCAAAGTGCATAAACTGCTAGGAGGTGGAAAAGGTTGGTATGTTACTTTGTGACATTTCTAGCCTCGCATAGTCCAGTTTTCTACTTTATTTGATTTAGTGGAAATACTAAATTAAACCGTCTAGGCATTTTTCTTCACCTAAAACCTATGTTTTTTTTTTCATGAACTGGTAGAGATAACTGACTTGCCACAGTTTTCTCCAAGGCCCATTTTCCAGCACTTCTCAGGAGAAAGTATTGTGTTTGGCCACAATAGACATGCTTGAGTTTGGTGTTTTGACCCTATTCTGGTGTTCTTCTGAGACTGAATCTAAGTTTGCATCTGTAGAATTGGTTTCTGGGTACAGTTTTAAGCACATTACAGAAACTTCCTTGGCAATCCAAATGTAGAGCGACATCAAATTTAGTAGAAAATTTTGTATACCCTTAGATTCTAATAGACTAAGTATTATTACTGTTACCATTATATACTTGCAGCTTTTCTTAATTTGTATGGGATGGGGGGGTTGTGGTTTAAGCTTTTCTATGCCTTCTACTTCTAGGTTTTGTTCTGTATCTGCCAAATTGATTATATGAAATCCAATTCTTCACTGTATTATCTTGGTTACCTCTAAATAACAATATAATATGTTAGTGCAGTTGCAGAAATTTTATTGTGGAGAGATGAGCAGAGAACATTTACTTGTTTCCTTTTGCTGGTTTACATCCATTACTGGTTCTTCCTGTCCGGGAGGAGTTTTCTTTCATCTCTTTCCCAGCTTCTACTGATGTTCGCTGTTGCTCTTTGGGGATACAGCATTCTGCCACCGACAATGTATGTATGCCACTGAATATATTATCTTTAAATTGTTTAAAGAGAAAACTGTCCTAAAACAAATGCTTGGACAGGCCAGTCCTGTCATATCATTCTCAAGGAGATGAAATTTTGGTATATTGTTTTTCTTTGAAATTTTGGTATATTATTTTTCTTTATGAGACAACTGGATATAAATCATATTCTTAGGACATGTCATGCGATCCCTAATGTGAACCTTAATTAATAGAAGTTATAAAAAAGAATAGTATATGCGACATGTTAGATATATATGCAACTAAAGTAAGTGCTTCCCTGAACACCTGCCACATGAAGTATAAGAAAAGGTGAAAAGAACTGATTGGTGCTACTTCATCATGTTGTAAGGGTGAATTACAACACTACAAATTCTTTAGCATTTCTTTTTTTGTAGGTCCAACTTCTTTCCTTTTAAATCTTCCTCATTCTGTTATGTAAGCTGAACTCAATCAGTTACATGGAATAATATGCTAACTGGACACCACCTTTATAGAAAAAGGAAAACATTTGAGAAATTTTTAAAATTATACAGCCTAACACAACACATTACACCCACGTAGCCGCATTTTCAGCTTCCACCCACACAGCCAACAACTTTTTTTTCACAACAATGTTTATACACCCGGTGTACAACATTATACAATACTATACACTTACCTTAAACAATGTAGCCACCCTGTATAAAAATGTACAATAGTGTGCAAGAGGTGCTAATACCTTTGTTGCTTGGGTTCGAGTGCAAGTATCCAATCTGGGTGTGGATCTAGAGGTTGGATCCTTCATATCTAAATTTTAAGATTTGGGGTACGGATGCGGGTGATGGGATTCAGCTTTAAATAATTCAAAATTCAAAAAAAAAAATCTATAAAAATATCCTAAAAGGTTGTGGGGGTGAAGCCCACGATTCAATCTTTCTTTTTTGAAAATTTCTCAAGTTGTGGGCACTAACTGACAATGGCTGATATTTAATCTCCCATTTTCCATTTTCCACAAATTTTGTCATGGATCATGGTCAAAGTACGCGATCTTGATACGAGTCCCACACACTCACCAGTACCAACGCCGTGTCGACAGAGGTGGGGCGGCTAAATGAAGAGTCCCCACAACATAGGCTTATATACAATCATACAATGTTATATAAAATTTATGCACAACTTGTACAAGAACTGGGTTTCATCTCCCATGAACTTCAACCACGAAACTCCATGCAAAATGTGTCAAATCTTTCATTGAATAGCTTAAAATACTAACCACAATTTCCAAATAACATCCCCAATGAGCCTCAATCATCAATTTGTCAATAATTTCAACAAATCACAAAATTCACAATGATTTTCAAGCTTTTTAAAACTCCAAAATTGGAGCTCCTAACTTTTTAACTTAATTTACCTAACAATGTTTTAATCCGTGTTCATGAATATCACTATCAATCAAACATCAAAATTGAAAGTCATAATCACAAATTAAGGAATTATTGCCTTTTCCCCCAAATATTTCAAATTATAAATGTAATGGGCTAAATAGGCTTAAATCTGAAAATATGGGCTAAATAGGGTACGCTTAGCCAAGAGTGTAAAAATCTCAAAATATTATGTGGAAGTTCATGGGCAAACTGTTTGCCAGTATAAGCCCGATCTTTGTTTTCCGCTTTGTAAAATTTCCTATGATTTGTGTAAATAATCTATTTCCAATTGGGAGCTTTTGATGATTCATAGCATTATTTCATAATGAACTTATCAGCTTCTCATTCCCTGTTTTTAGGTTTCAGTATTTATTTTATGCATAGGATGCTTGTATTCCCTCAGTAATGATGACTTTGCTGCAGATATGGGATTTCAGTTCCCAGAATATCATGGTCCTTCTTTGAGATCTCTGAAGTGGATATGAGAAATTGCTTTTACAACGTAGCCTATACGTGGAACAGAATGAGTCATTTAGCAAGGTTACTTGCCCGAGGAGAGGATTGGTATATATTTCTGAAGGTGTGTGCTCAATGAGTTCATGTTGTTGCTAACTTTCTTTTTACTAATTTTAAATTGACTAGGGATGATCAAGGTGGCCTTTGTTTGAAGTTTTCCATAAATTGACTTTGCTTAGCCTTATAGTGTTTTTGGATGATTTCACACAGGTTTTCACATCTTTTTAAAACTCCAAAACTAGTTTTTGAGTTGTCCAATCTTCTAAAAGAGCCAAACTTGTTTTTTTCTTTTCAAAAACTCGAATAACATCAAAGAAAGGGGGTGGCTTTGATCATTCCTAGAAGTTATATTGCACTCTCTGTCAGTAATTAGAACTGAAAGATGGGTAAAACAAAGGAATTTAAGCTTTTGGATGTGTGGCAAAAGAAACTAATAGTAGATGATAGATTTAGCAGATGAAGTATCAAGAAGGGTGAGACAGTTGACATTGGGAGATAGATGCACTGAAAGATAATGTGGTGATAAAAGAAACTGATTGTAAGATACATATGGAACTCATCTATATGATGTTTAATCAGAATGGACATTCAGTTTAAAGGGCTATCATGTGGGTCAGACTGCAAATAGTGTTTGAAATCGGTCCTTGAATCTACTGTTTAGGTTGTGTGTCACACCTCTAAAAGTTCTCTTATTTTCTGCAGGCTGCAATACCCCTATATTTTTTCAAGTTGGTTATTTCGGATTGCTTGACTTCTGCGCTGGGTATAGGTAAGTGTTATGCTACATTTTCACGCTTAACGATGCATTAAAGTCCATATTTGTAGTTTGTTTACATGATTCAAAACCTTTGCAGCGCTAGCTCTGGCATTCACTTCATTCCTCATCTATGAGCAGTATGAGGATGAAATTGATAGTACAGCAAATGTAATATTCAGCATATCAAAAGGTGTCTTTACTCTGCTGATGAGGAAATTACCCTTACCTCAGGCATTGCTCCATTCTGATTCAGAAATCCAATTTGCTAGTTTGAATATCAAGCAATGAGGTGTGCTAATGTTTTACTCACTCCTAACAACAGAGAGTAAGAGTGGTGTACATCTTCCTGGCTCAGTTTCCTTATTTAGATTGTGTGACCTCTTATACAAGTAGTTTGTTAACCCAATATGTAAAGGGTCAGTTGATCTGTATCCTATTGAGAAACTCAATTCTCTCACCACCTCATTCTTCCCATCCCTCAGCACTAGGGCTACAAAAAAGGGGGAAGTTGAAAAGAAAAGAAATAAGGTTCCCTGTCTCTGTGAGGATAGGATTTGCTCTTTCTAGCTGAGATAGATCCTAAATGATGACAACATAGTGGATGAATGCTGCTTGGATATAAATTGTGCCTATGCTTGTCAATTTTTTACAGATGTGTGTTTATTACATCCTTCCAATATTATACCTGAAGAAACAATGGTATCTTTTTAGAGAAGCAATCCATCTTGTGGTATCTTTATGTACGTATTGTAGATTGTCATCTCGGTCTCTGCACTTGATTTTGCCAACTAAATACTTGAACTCCGCTAAAATAAGAATTTTAAACACGCTTTCGATCGTTAATTGAATTTACTTGGCATTTATTTGCCAACTCAAATGTAATGTGCGGTGTAACACTTCTAAAGAAAAAATGAGTGAATGAATGGATCTTTGTTTTAAAAATATTAAAGAACAGTAAAGAAAAACTTTTTAAAAATTTCCCAACTTCTCCCTCATCTTCCCTGGTCGCGCCTTATTTCAAAAGGCTAAGAATAGATTCCTGCCTGTTGTCAAAAAATGAAATCAACTTTAGAACTAAGGACAGTTTGGTGGGTGGTATTTTGGAGAAATAATTCATGGGGAAAGCATTAATTGGAGCATTAACTATGCATTTTCTTTTTGAGAAAATTAAGTTTGTACACCTTTAAAATAAATTATTTATCTCTTTATATTTTATGCTCTCATAATATTAAAATTTTTCTCTCTAATATTAAAATTCGCGTACTTATCAGTACCTGCTTGTATGATATATTAATATGGTATAATATACTAATAGAGTATCACAAATGATTAAATTTAGTCTTATATGATACCGATATGGTATCAATATACGGATAAAGTATCACAAAGAATATATTTTCTACTCATTTAAAATTTAATTATATTTAATAATTTTCTCTTAATTATTTTATTTATTAAAAGAAGAGCTCAAAATTATATGATACCAATAGGATATCAATATACCGACGGAGTATCACAACAATATATTTTCTACTAAGTTAGAGTTTAATAACTAATTTTGTAACTTTAACAATTTTCTAGTCCTATACGATACCAAGATATGGTATAAATATACCGACGAAGTATCATAACGAATATATTTTCTACTAATTTGAAATTTAATAATTTTTTTATTTGTTTCCTAGAAAAAACATAATCTTATATATCAATTGGGTATCACTATACCGTTCGAGTATCACAAAAAATTGAGTTCATTCTATATGATACCGCGATGATATATATATACTGTTTAGTATTTATGCTGACGTCAGTGCGCAAAATAAAAAGGGGTAAGTGGGTAAAAAGGTAAATAGTTTGGATCATGGGTGCATTAAGGGTAAAAAATTTAGATTGGGTCTATTAAGGGCAGATAATTTCAAATTAAGTTTATTTTGTATATTTTTTTCTTTCTTTTTAAAATAATAATGACATGAGATAACATAGATGTAAATAAAAAACTTAAATCTGTAAATATTTTTGAGGATTAACATAGTTCGTAATTTATATTTTTAAAGTGTATATTGTTGCAATTTTTCCTTTAAAAAATAACAACATAAAAAGTATGAATTTTTAAAATATTCCACCAAAATTGAGTGTCAACAATAATCATGATATTGAATTCACATGAAAGTTGTCAAGAGAAATATCCGTATAATTAAAGTGTTGGATTAAATTTTGCAATCAAATGTGATGTATTTTCTCATCTTAAAAACTAAAAAGAAAAAGCAAAAATGGCGATTTGAGTAAATAGGAGTAATTTTAAAATGCGTTTTCAAATTTTGAAATAATAGCAAAAATGGAAGGAACATTAAGATCCTAAATTATAGGGTGGTGAAAAATGGAAAGCAACGTAACCTTATTCATAAAAAAGCAAAAGTATTGAAATCATGAGAACAGTCAACAATATCATCGTCATGTATAAGTTTATCATTTCTTCGTCAAAATCCAAATTGCTACCCCTTTTATCTTATAAATCATCATCATATTCATCCAATTGGGTCTCAACTTCAAGAATCCATAAGCCAAAGTTTGAATGTTGGAATGGAAATGGAAGTTGGGTTTTAGGGGGTCAAAGTGGAATTAGGAGTTACAGTAGTGAATCAGATAGAGAATCTATTAACTATGATGTGGTGATTGTTGGAGCTGGACCAGCTGGGCTGTCAGCTGCGATTAAGTTCAAACAATTGTGCCGACAAAAGGATGGTGACTTATCAGTCTGTGTTGTTGAGAAAGGAGCGGAAGTGGGTAGGGTTTCCTTTCCTTTCCTTTCCTTTTTCTTAATGGGTATGGCCTCAAATTACTGATTATCTTGTCCGTCCTGATTGTTGATTCCATCATTCAGGTGCTCATATCTTGTCAGGAAACGTATTTGAGCCACGGGCACTCGATGAACTCATTCCGAATTGGAAAGAGGAAGAGGTACCCTTTTACAATATTATCATTTCTCCCCAACCCCAGTTGTTATTAGTTGAAATAGTAAGTCTCCTATACAACTTCAGATGCCTTGTTTGAGATAATTTTTACATTTTGGTGTTATGTTTCTACTTGGTATACAGATGCTAATTAAATCAGTGATGTATCAAAAATGTTTTTCTTTTGTGCTGAATTTGATTTAATTTATTTTAGTTTCAGTTCCGCCTACATTTTCTTCACTCACACAGATAGGAAAGCAACTTGGCAAGGGTTGGTTATTTAGGCAGCCATCTACTTGAAAAGGCTCTTCCTGGACATACATAGTTCATGTGATCATTTATTCATAGTAAATTGATTAATTCCGTTTATTAAGACCTATGATTTTGCTCTCCTTGGCATTCAAACAGTTAGCATTCAGAACTAAATGTAGTATTTTAATTTGGGTAATTTTGTGTAGTTGCAAATAAGAATTTGGTCTTCTGTGGCTTCATTGATAGCATGTATAATACCATCATTTTCTACATCTCAGTTTCTGATTGCAGGCTCCCGTTGATGTTTCTGTCACTTCTGATAATTTTTGGCTGCTTACAGAAAATCGTGCCTTCACACTTCCAAGCCCATTTGACAATAAAGGGAACTATGTCATAAGGTGCTTTTATATCTACTTTGAAACATGGATCCAAGTGAGCATGTAAAGATAGTACTCCTTTGCCTCAAATTGCTAGTGTTGGTTTCTCTCTCTGTTATTATTATTATTGTTATTATTATTATTCTTATTCTTGTTCTTGTTCTTGTTCTTGTTCTTGTTGTTGTTGTTGTTGTTGTTATTGTTATTGTTATTGTTATTGTTATTGTTATTGTTCTTGTTCTTGTTCTTCCAAGCCCATTTGACAATAAACCCAAAGGAAAACCCAACCAAGCCTCTTAGCTTATCAAGCATATATAATGTAAGGAGATAAAGCAACAAAATGTGTAAACTCATAGGAACTCTAAAACATAGCAAAGCAAAATGGCATAAGACGATATAGGTTCCATACAATCCAAACATGCCTCTACTAGAATCTAACATAGTCGGGCGCTATGGACGTGTTCCTAGCTCGCCCTCAACAAAGAAATGAAATGATAGAAACAGTCTCCAAGTACCAGAAAAAATTAAACAACAAAGGTAGAGTAGCAGTAGGCTTGTCCTCGAAGCATGAGGACTCACCACCAATCTTTGAACGTATGCCAAAATCTAGCCACGTGGATGAGGAGTAGAATGAGAGCCTTCCCCTACATTATAAAACATTGTAGGCAAGAAGTATGCGTTAGTACGTTTGAATGTACCCAGTATGTAGGCAATGCAAGTAAACATAAACCACGTGGTGCAAAGATCAAATAAATATCATGATAAGGTAGATATAAAGCATAAAAAAACTCAGTAATGATCAATGCAAAAGTGAATAGTAAATAAAGTCATGTGAGAGTAAGTAACATAAAAGACTTTGACGAATTTGAGTGTTTAAGAGACATAGATGAGAATAAGGTGAGATTAGGAGGGTTGCGGCGGTTATTGGATAATTATAGGACCAAATCGATGCAGTTTAGGGGTTAGGAGAGTAGGAAATAACAAAAGTATCCCTCATTAAAATTGGATGGAGTGAACCACGAGCAGGTGTCCACGGGTCGTAGACCCATGTACGACTCGTGGAAATCAGGAGAAAAATTCAGGTCTCTGAAGTAGACCTACGACCTAGGGATTATGGGCCGTAATTGTTTCTACGGACCGTCCTGTTGGTCTGTAGATTAAATCCTGCGACCCTTCCTTTGGACCCATTTTCTGACTTCGATCCACAAACCACCTTCTATGGCTCGTGGTTCCTTTCACAAGTCGTAATAGTCCCTCGTACGTGGACCCTATACTTAGCAAAATTTTCACCCATCACTGCCCCCACCTACGAGGCCTAACTACGACTTGTAATCCTTTGTACGGCTCGTGAACATCCCTCGTAAAACTTCTGCACTAAAATCTTAGTTACTGGAATTTGCACAACAACGTACAAAACCTTACCTACGATCCGTACAAATTTCTATGGCTCGTAAGAGCCCTTGTAGATACCTCCCAGACTTGGTCAAATCTTCAAATTTCAGGATTCCATTTATGGGCCTGGTCCGCGACTTGTACACCAAACCATGACTCCTATAAAGTTTTCATGGTTCCATAAAAAATTCCAAATTTTTTCTAAGTGTGAGGGCTATCCACGGGAACCCATCTACGGCTCGTAAAACTGACTATGGCCTGTAGACTGAGCTCATGGTCCCTGCACCATTCCTGTTCTGCAACTTTTCCTCTTTATCCCAGCTTTCCAACCTACGGAGTATTACAATAAAGCAGGCCACGTTGTGTGGAATTTTGTTTTTCCAGATGCCTCTCTATGGCCAATTGTTTATGCACTGAGGTGTTTGATTCATCAGCCTGTAAGCATTATTTACTTTGAACTGACCCTTGTTATTACTTTTCCAACATAAGGTATCTTGACCCCTACCTCCAATCTGTTGAACTGTTCGATGGTATTGAGGAAATCTGCGTCTCTTTGGATCTCTCTGTCATTTAAATGCCTTCTAAAGTTGAAGTTCCATTCATAGTGTGTCCAGAATTCTACAATAGTTTTTTGTTGATGAAACTAATGCATAAATATGTGGAAACAAATTTTTCAGTCTTCCTGCCTCATGCCATTCATCTCTCCAAAAATCAATTTTAGCCCAGTTTGCCACTTTAATCTTAATATTGGTTTTGAATTCACTCCATGATATTCTGATGGACCACCATAAACTAACTCCATAGGGTGTCATTTCTTTGATCATCCGGTTGTCTTCCTCATCATACTCAGCATTAATAACATTCCTCCATAGAGTCTGGTTCTCAGTGCTATACTTCCATAACCACTTCAGTCTAAGGGCCTTGTTTTGGACTTTCAGGTTCTTGATTCTCAATCCCCCTTGTCTTTTGCCAGTTACCACTGCTTCCCATTTGACCAAATTAAATTATAACCCTTCCTTTCTTTGTTTCCTTGCCAGAGAAACTTCCTCCTCACCTTGTCCAGTCTGTTAATAACCCTGCTGGAATGGGGAAAACAGACATCATAAGGAGTGAAGATAGGACTGAGTTGATGAGAGTTAATCTGCCTCCCCCCAGAGATATTGAGTCTTCCATCTTGCCAATTTCTTTTCACACCTTTCAGTTACACTATTTCATTTTTCAGTTGATTGTGATTTTGCTTGCAGTGGCATCCCTAGATAAATGGTGGTATAGATTCCCTCATTCCCCACCTAGGATTGCATTCAAAATCTCCATGGTTTGCACCTCATTAATAGGACATAGGAAACTTTTACTCCAATTAATGTGCAATCCAGAAATCCCTTCAAAAAATACTAAAATCATTCTCAGGGTCCTGAGTTGATCCTCATCAGCATCATATAGTATTAAATCAGCATATTGCAAGTGAGATATCTCCAGGTTCCTTTGTCCAATTCTGGCTACATCAAATCCTCTGAGCCTCCCATTCATGTTTGCTGTTTTGAGATCTTGCTATTAAGACCCTCCATAGCTATCAGAAGAGAAAGGGTGACAAGGCTCTCGTTGTCTGTGCACTGAAAAATCCTGCCAGTGAGCCATTGATAAGCACTGAAAATCTCACAGTTGAGATGCAAAATATTTGACCCATTGCATCCATTTTTGACCAAAACCCATTTTTCTCATAGAATCCAATAAGTACTTTCAGTTAACATGGTCATATGCCTTCTCCATGTCTTACACAAGATTCAACAATTTCATTAGCTATTAACACTGCATCCATCATTTGTCTACCTTTGATGAAGGCCATTTGTTGTGGATTAATTAACTTGGCTATCACAACTTTCAACCTTTTGCATCAGTACTTTGGCAAATACTTGGCTATCACAACTTTCTACCTTTCTGTCAGTACTTTGGCAAATAACTTGTATATACTGCCTATCAGACTGATTGGTCTAACATTCCTCAACTCTTTTGCTCCTTTATTCTTTGGAATGAAAGTTATGAAAGTGGCATTAAGATTTCTTTCTAACATTTCGCATTCGTGGAAATTCTTAAAGGCCAACATGATGTCTTGCTTTAGTATCTCCCAACATTTTGTGAAGAAACCGTTGTGAAGCCATCAGGGCCAGGTTCTTTGTCTGTTGCGCATAGTTTTAGACATCTCAGAATCTCACTCTTCTTAAAACTCCCTTGTAGCACCTCTTTTTCCTTATATGTTAGTCTGGGATAATTTGTAAAATAATAAGTTGGTCTCCAGCTTGTGGTTTCAGAATATAACTTTCTGTAATATTCCACAATTCCCCTTCCACTCTTCCTGGATCTTGATATAATTCCCCCTGAATCATGTGTGAATTTGCCATTTTGTGAAAAAACTTGGTGTTTCTATCACCCTTCTTAAGCCACAATGATTGCCTCCAAGATATTTCTTCTTTTTTAATCAATTTCTTCATACACTAGCAGATTTGTTGCCCTCCTTTCTGTCTCCTCTTCAGTCAGCCTTCTTTCTTCCATTATACCGTCAAACTTGGCCAATTTATTGAGTAAATTCCTTCTTCTTCTTCCCAGGTTTCCTTGCTCACTCTTGCTCCATTCCTTAAGCTTTGTTTTTAGAGCTTTAAGTTTGGATGCAAGGATGAAATGCGGCTTTCCAGAGAAGTTGAAAGAGCTCCACCACTTCTTATTTCTGTCATTGAATCCTTCTGTGCCAAGCCACCAATTTTCAAATTTGAAGTAGTTTTTGTTCTTGTTCTACACTCCCCCTTGTAAAACAATAGGTGAGTGATCAGATCTTAGCCTCTGCAATGGCATTTGTTTTAAATTGTTGAAGTTATCATCCCATTCTTCTGAAAATAGGATCCTGTCAATTCTGGAGGCTATCTCCTGGTTATCCCCTTTGAACCAAGTATAATTGCAGTCTTCATGTTGTATATCAATCAGCATCAACTCTTCAATGATATCACAGAATTCTCTCATACCCCTTGAACTTCTTAGACAGTTTCTCTTTTCAGAGATGAATCTGGCCACATCAAAATCCCCACATACTACTCAAGGACCTTCCATCAGACCCCTTACGCCCCCATCTCCTCCCATACTAATCTTTCTTCTATGTAACAGTTGGGAGCATATACCCCTGTGAGATGACAAGAAAAGTCGTGCAATTGTGTGTCAAATTTGCAAGTTAACGAGTAAGCTCCTAGTTCCGGGATTTCTCCCTTCCATGCCCTGCTGTCCCTTAGCAATAATATACCCCTCTAGTGCCTCTAGCTTCTAAGCAAGGAAATCTAACCCATCTTCCTTCCCAAATTTGTTTCACTTCCTCAGATAAATTCCCTCTAGTTTAGTCTCCTGCAGACAAATAATATCTACATTCCATTCTATTGCTAAACTTTTGACGTATCTCCTTTTATCCCTATTGTTCAACCCCCTAACATTTCATGAGACAAGTTTGAACTGCATCAATTATGGCTTGCTTCACTTCTCCCCTTACTCCTATTCCCATTGTTCCTGAATTTGACATCAAAAGACACTAGACTCTTTAGCTCTTGAGAGCCTCTAAATCTTGTGTTCTTACAAAATTCTCATTATCCATTCTTCTTGCTTGCTTAGAACGATCCACCTGTAGAAGTAGCTCCAGAGCTTCTTCTTCATGTCCTTGAAAACCCACTTCCAACACTTCGCCTGGTTTGATCATATTCTGCTTCAGCGACAATGATGTTTCCCTTTCCTCGGATATTACGATAGTTGTTGCTGGACTTGCAGTGGTTTTGCCTCCTTGATCTCCCACTCCCCTACTCTAGTGAGTGAGTTTCTCTCCCTGCCTCAATTAATCTAATTTCGATATTGTTGGTCTCTTTCTCCCCCAACTCCTTGTCAGATGTTTCTATTAATTGTTGCTCAACTTCTACTGTTACTTCTCCCGACACACCTTCTCTCGAGACATTCGTTGTCTCCCTCTTCTCAGTTATCGACTGCTTTCTAGTTTGCATGGCTGCTGCACTGTTCCCGGGAGATATTGAACTTCTGGAGTTTCAATAAAGATGTCAGAATTCTGTTCCAAAGCATTGTTGATGGATGAGCTGACACGATTTGTTCAGGAGTTGGTTCTATGGTGTATGTTATTTGCGGATGACATTGTACTGATTGATGAGACTAGGGATAAAATTAATGATAGGTTGGAGGTTTGAAGACATACTTTAGAATCCAAAGGGTTCAAATTGAGCAGGACCAAACCGAATACTCAGAGTGCAAATTCAGTGTTGCGAAGGATGAAGCGGACATTGAAATGAAGCTTGCCACTCAATCTATTCCCAAGAGAGAAAACTTTAAATATCTTGGGTCCATCATCCAGGGTAGTGGTGATATCGATGACTATGCCACACATCGTATCGGAGCAACATGAATGAAGTGGAAGCTTGCCTCTGGAGTATTATGTGATGAGAACCTAAACTTAAAGGTAAGTTTTACAAAATGATGGTTAGACCATCGTTGCTTTATTGGGTGGAGTGTTGACTAGTCTAAAACTCACATATCCAGAAGGTATGTGTTGCGGAAATGAGGATGTTGAGATGGATGTGTGGACATACTAGGGTTGATAAGATTAGGAATGAGACCATTCAGGAGAAGTTGGGGCTGACCTCTGTGGCAGACAAGATGATGAAAGCGAGATTGAGATGGTTTGGGCATGTGCAGAGAAGAAGTGTCGACGTTTCTGTTAGGAGAGGTGAGATGTTGGATTTAGGGGTTACTCGGAGGGGTAGAGGTAGGCCGAAAAAGTATTTGGGGGAAGATGATTAGACAGTATATGGCGCAAGTTGCGCCGCGCAACTTTATCTCACCGAGGACATGACCTTATTAGATAGAAAGGAGTAGAGGTCGCCAGGAGTGGATCTACCTGTATGGAAGGGGTGTCATGTGACACGGCTTCGTTAAAAACTTTTATTGTATACATATATACATATATTAAAAATAATACACTGAAGGTAAAAGAGTTAGAGGACACTCCTTTAAACAAAAGGACACACAACTCAGGTGGTTAGAAGCGCAGGTGGGCAGCTGAATGTCCCGAGTTCGATTCCCCTGGAAGCGCTTCTTTTTTTCTCTCCTTAACCCCTCTACCGGTGACCTGGATGTCCCGGTTTCGATTCCCCTTGCAGCACTTCGTTTTTTCCTTCTTCTTGACCTTTTTTTCTCTTCTTAACCCCCTCATTAAAAACTTGCAGGTCTACTTATTTCACTCAAAATTAATCTATTGTTTTTTTATTTTAGAAATAAAATTAAAATAAAACTTAAAATTTTTGAGTCCTTTTTATCAATTGGAATTATAGTTAGATAAAATAAAATTATTGTTAGACTCCTTATATATATATTTATATATTTGTGACTTGTGAGTTTCTTAAAAAAAAAAGTAATTCTTGTTCATCAATCACCGATTCAGCATCCCAAGTCTCCATATCATGTTAGTGTTTTCATTTTATTCTATTTTTTTATTATGTGCTTGAAGTTTTTATTTTTATTTTTTCATAATAATAATTTTATTCTTTTCTATTTACTAGTTACAATGAAATAATTTAGGATTCATTAAAGTGATATTTAAATTTATATATATATGTATTTTATTTGGGATTTACGTATGACCATTGACTATGGATTATGATCTTAGTCTAAATTTAATGGAGCGATATTTTTTTTAAAAAAATTCCAAACGTACAAAGTCAAGTTTAATAACTTAAGTTTCAACTTCAACCAACTTGGAAGAACGAGGTAATGAGTCAAAAAAATATCGACGAAATTTTATTTACTAATGTGAAGTCATGAGAAATTTCATTTAAAATTTTATAATATTATCTATTATAAAGAGTAGACAAATTTTATCTAAATTTTATATTATTTAAACAAATATTTTTTTCTTAAAGTTCACTATTCTAGAGCAAAAGCTTCATTAATTTTTCTCTTGAACTAGTCTTGTCCTTTAAATGGTGACACCGCTTAGAAAAGATCCTGCGTACGCCACTGAAGGTCGTGTATTAGGGTGGAAGGTTAATAGGCTAGTTGGGTAGGATGATGTCTGGCCTTGTGATACAGTAGGTTAGTAGGATTAGTCGTGTCTTTATATCTTGTGTTGTTATTATCTGTCCATCTTATATTTGTTACTTTTATTGTTTTTATATATTATCATTTGCTTTCCACTTTACATTTAGTATCTTCTGCTTTTGGGTCCTGATATTTTTGAGATGAGGATCTTTTGGAAACAACCTCTCTATCTCTGTGAGGTAGTGGTAAGGTCTGCGTACATTTTGTCCTCTCCGGACCCAACTTGTGGAATCCTACTTGGTATGTTGTTGTTGTTGGCTTGAGAAATCAGGCCCACCTCTTCTTGCAACTGTGGGCTCTTTATTGGGCTTTTGAAGTTGGCCCAATTTTTCAATTTCATTTGAACTGGTCACATGCTTTTCACTTGCTCCTTTTTTAAACTCTGTGACAACTTTCGAATTGACCTTTTTCCCATATTCTGTTGCTGGCAGATCCATAGAAAAGTGGGATAGTTGTACTTCATAACAGTAGGAACAATCTAATAGGATTAATGTGGTCCTTGTCTGTCTTTTCTTTTCCAACAACTCTACTGTCCATTTTCGGTGATATTTCGAATCTGGTTTTACTTTCCAACCAGATCAGGAATTGTACTTAAACCATTTCTGCATCTCACCACTTCTTTTGGTATATTCCTCCCATCGTTGGAAACCAAGATTCTAGCCCATTTCATGTGGTTCTTAAGTTCTGTTTCTTCTTTTGTGACCATCCATCCCCCACATAGGCTTCCGATTTCTTGGAACACTTTTTGTGACCATAGATGCAGAGGGATTCCGACAATTATGATCCAAGTTCCGGTGGACATCATACTATTAGGTACGCGACCTACATTGGGTTCCACCATTCCAGGCTGAAAGTTTGATTCTTCCAACTCCACTACCCTTGTAAGATTTGCTCAGCCATGTGCTTGTTGGGGAATTCAACAGGAACTTATCACCCTGCATTTCATAAATGTTCACCCCAAAAGCCTCTTCCAGAGCATAGTCAGCCATCTTCTTATCTTTGTCAAGGATGATTTTTCCTTACTCCTTACTTCCAGTTGTCCTACCAGACACCTCTTCAATAGCCCAGTATCCTGGCTATCTTTCTGAATCTCAACTTTAATGTTTTCCTCCTTGTTTTTGATGTCTGCATCTCGTAGACTTTTGGACTGCCATTTGCTATCATGTACAACTCTCTGGGTAATTCGCATCAGTAACTCTTGGCGGACCAACAGCTTCCATCCTTTTAGGGCATTTGATGAAATTCTCAATCTTAAATGCAATGTCTAGCCATCCAGCATTAATGGCTAGCTCTGGGATGACTACGACAGACCTCCCCCCGTTATTAATGGTTATGGTGCTTATAAATCTCCCATGTTCATTGTACTTTCTTGTGCAAAAATGCCCTTTCTCTGCATTTTTGCACCTTCTGATCATCTTCTTATGGTCGCGAAAGCTTCTCTTAGAATGGCACAGATCCATTCCATAATTTTGCGGTTCATGGAGGATCTCCTCATCATATTATGGCTTCTTCCTACCCATCCATACCACTCTGCATTCTCAGAATTCCATCATGTAATATCAAACGACTTGGATCCTGCATTGAAATAGATCCTGTTTTCTCCCATTGTTGGATGAAACTACTGGACTGAAGAAGAGGTAAAGAACTAGCTATCACGTAACGTAGGATTTGGAAGAAAACAATCAGAAGTCTTATAGGATTCCAAATTACCAGATTGGGAATTTATGTGTGGCATTTTATGAGTTCATGTATCAAAGCGTGCTATGCGTTGCCACCTAGATTTTTAACAACTATTAGCCTTTGTTTTAGGTGTGATTTTGTAAAAGCGATGCCATGACCTTCATGCATTGATATGCTCAAAGTTACACCTTAAGATGATGCAACACAGTCGTATGCAAACATAGTAACCCAAACAAGGTTGGGGTCGAATTCCATAGGGAATAGGGAAAAGGGAAAAATACTACTTATTGGCTAAATACTGGATTGACACTCTGATTTCTATTCCATATGAGGTGAAAACAATTCGTTTAACTTAAACTAAGAATTTCAGTGAAAACTTTGAGATATAAAACTATATGATCAAAGCATTAAGTTTGTAATCCCAGAGCGGAATACACCGTTCTTCGGTTTTCATGATCTTACAGATTATTGGGTTTCTGGATATGCAGTTAGGCCCTAAACTATCACTCAATCTATTCAAAAGTTGAACGATTTATCTTAATATGATGTTTTCACGACTATATGAGTTATTTAGATAAAAACGACGGATTGTGTCATGTAAATTCAACTTATTAGTAATCAAATCTATTAAATATGGGTTAGTGCCTTGAGTTCATCCACACTTTTTCTACCAAACCTTAATCCACTTTTCCAAGCCAAACGAAGATATTATGTTTCAGGTTAAATTTTGCAACTATCAACCAATCAATAAAAGCAAGAAAAAGGTTGATGTCTTAATTCCCAAAGATCATGCAACATGAGAAAACCTATGAACGCTACACCCTCATTGGGGTCACAACTTCATAGTGGATTTAGCTACTCACGTTTGAAGATAAACTACAAGAATAATAATTGAATACATTCATAAAGCATTTTTGAAATAGAAGAGATGAAAGAGATGATGGTGTTTTTTGTTCTTCAAAAGACTTGTAATCTAGGGACAGAAGGTATTGTAATTATAACTTCAAAACGAAAAATTAGATATTAGCAGAACTTCATTACAAAATAACCCTATGAAATCTTTTTATAGTGGTCCATGATTCGGAATGCTAACAAGTTAAAATTGCATGATCCACAATCCAATCTATGGTCCATGGATTGCCCTTAAGCTTACCATCGATTGCCCTTTAGGGTTTTAAATCTTCCCTCATGTATTGAACTATGGACTGTATATTGATCCAGAATTTGTAAGTCCAGTCATAGGTCCTCTTGTCAACACGGTTTACTATGCATGTACTGATTGTGAATGTGATGTACGTCTCTGTACTTCCCATCATACATTGATCAATCCTGCAAGGTCTTTCTGACACCTCCTCGTGGAAGATACACGATGATGAGTTGATCTACGATCGTGGATGCCCCTCTTTTGACACTTTTCTATCTTTTCCTCCTTTTAACCATTCCAACTTCTGAAAACCTACAAAACAACATTGTAACACTAAAATTCATAGAAAATGCATTAGAACATATAAAACTTAAAGTAAAAGACATAGGATGTGCCTTAATTTCAAGATACATCACAATGCACAAGGTTGACGTTGTCATCTATTTTAGTACTTGATATAATTGAATGACAAAAATGTAGTTTGTGCATTGTTATTGATTATTAGGGGTAGAAAATGAATAAAATATGAATATACACACCTCAAATGAAAGTTACAAAGATTAACTTAAGAGTAAAAGGGGAACATAAGCCAAAAGAAGAGGAGTAAAGACAACAATAAGGTCTTGGTAGTGTTGAAGGGGCTCGACTAGTTGGTGAAGGAGAAGTTGGATGTGTTTGCAAATGATTTAAGTAAAGTTGGTAATTAAATTGGCCACAAGCCCCTTCCAATATCCCAACCTTTGTGGGTAGAGTAACCTAGTGCCGTTGCTAGTGAGAGATAATAGGTACCTATGGAATTGGCTAAGGTGCATGAGGAATGGCCCAGACATTACCACCACTAGCAACATACCTAGTATAATTCCACATAGTGGGTCTAGGGAGATTAAAGTGTACATGGACCTTACCTGCCTTGGAGGTAGGTAGGTTGTTTCCGATAGACCCTCATCTCAAGAAAAAAGGCAATCCAAAGCCATATAGAAAGAGCAATAACGAATATCCACTCCTAAATAGTAGTCATAACAAGATAAAACAATAATCGAAGTACAAAAACAATTGATAATAACCAAACTCAAAGAACAAAGTAATACTAAGCCTAATAGTGCAACTTATACTCAAAGGACAAGTAATGATCTAACCGAAGTACGGCTACAACTACACTTAACTATCTAACCTACCTTCTACCTTATTTCGTTTCCTCTGTAACCTCCTATCTAAGGTCATATCTACGGTAAATTGAAGTTGCATCATGTCCTATCTAAAATGTTTCCTCCATAGCCTACTATATGGTCTCCTAGTATTTCTTCGGCCTTCCTTGACCTCTCTTGAAACCGTCCATAACTAACCTCCCATATTTCTGCATTGGGGTATCTGAACATCTTCTCTGCAAATGGCCAAACCATCTCAACCTCGTTTCTTGCATCTTGTCCTCTATCGTGGCCTCTCCTGCTTTTTTTCCGAACGTCCTCATCCTAATCTTCTCTCTCCTAGTATTAAAAAAAGATTGGGCACAAGCTATGTTGCTTGGACTCTTCAAAAATGTTGACGGGTGCATGTCGGATCCTCCAAAAATAGTGTATTTTTGGAGGATCCGACACGGGTGCGGCATCATTTTTGGAGAGTCCGAGCAACTTTGGGCACAAGTCCTTGATTTCGGTTGTATCCGGGACAATTTTGAGATATGGAAATATGTATGGAATGGATTGCGGTGCTTTTGATAGTTGAAAAGGAGCAAAGTATGTCGTGGATGTGCATGGGCATTTCCATCCCTGGACCCATTTGGACATGAAATGGTTTTCCCTTTTTTTTTTCCGGGAAAAAACAATTAGACTATACAATGAGTCAATATTTCTTGGCAAACTTGAAAAAAAAGTTTTCAAGTAATTCTTTTCCCTTCACAGAACTTCAGTATTTTTTCACATGGTCATACAACTTCAACTTCCAAATACTTTATCTCATCTTCACTTCAAATACTACTTTTTTCAAATATCAATTAGTTCATGTCCAAACACCTATTACACTCCTCTAATGTTTTACTAACCATGAAGCTTCAACTTATCGAGAATGATTGCTTGGACATACACATTCACTAAGTGGGTTAACAGTATTTGGAACGGTGAGGAGTTAGTCCAATGGTTAACTTGGTTCATTTTGGCCTTGACTGGCACTTGATAGATGTATCCTTGTCTTTGACATTTGTTACATGAGAAACGAAGCAAGGTCAGTTTCCTTTGCAAATATGTTAGAGTTAAAAGTACTAGATGGGGATATGCACTTTGTGGTCCATACACACAGAAGAGATGGTATCCCTTAGCAACCAGTCTCGCTGGGGATATGCACTTTGTGGTCCATACACACTCCGATATCATCATACAGACAGAAATGTGCATAGTTTGCTTCTTTAATGTAATGCACATTTTGCTGATATGGTTATGACTTTCCCGTGTATGTTAAATCTTTAGAATCATGATGCAGTTTGAGTCAGCTGGTACGTTGGTTGGGGCAGAAAGCTGAAGAGCTAGGAGTTGAAATATATCCAGGTTTTGCTGCTAGTGAGGTATTTAGCTTCGCTATTAGGAAGGGGACAGACGATGATAACTTAAATTAGCACAAATGGGAGTTTTATTAGCAGTTGTTCTAGTACCTTTGCGAAGAGCAATGGGAAGATCATCTGATAAGTGATAGAAAAGTTTCAGATTTTATGCAATGAACACGATGAGGTTACTGGTATTGCTACTAATGATATGGGAGTGGCTAAAGATGGTTCCAGAAAAGAGAACTACCAGCGTGGTGTTGCATTAAAGGGCAAGTTTTGTTAATTTTTTTCCTCGTTTTGTTTTCTACAAAGAAGTTTTCCAAAATTACATTCTGTCCACAGTTGCTGCAGTTTGTTAGATGACTGTCAAATGGAGGTTACAAAATTTTCCTCCAGTTAACATTAACTATCCCCAGTAACAGTTTTGATCTGTGATTCAATGTGTGAAATTCAAAGAAGAAGAAGAGATATTGGGAATTTTGGTTTATTCACTTATTCCCTCAA